>CM037855.1:96356465-96436643 GCA_021234595.1 Delia radicum
CACGGTTAAAAAATGTAGCTAGAAAATATAATAATATCAGAAATTGTAAATACTACAATAAACAACAACAATGTGTTGATGTTTGCTTTTGAACGATAATATAAAAAAAAATATCAAACAGTTCTGGATTTGTGCAAATATTTAATTGATACAATTAATTTTTAATTGACAGTTTTTAAAAATTTCAACAAACCGATTTATTTGAAAAGGTAGGGACATATGTTTTTCTGTGTTAACTTAGGTGGGGGATATTGAAAATTCTGGCCCCAAATAAGGATTGACCAGTTTACTCATACACTTCACAGAATTCATAATCTTAATTGGTTAAAAAACGGGATTCCTTAAAGTTGAAACTTTAAAAAATTCAACATTTGTGTCGTTATTTTAACAATAAGGCACCAACATACTTTTGCCTCCGGAATTTATTTTGTTAGAAAATATACATAAAAATTATTTATAATTTTCGGAAATATAGCGTAGCATAGATGAGAAAATGTTACACCGTCGCCGATTTTTCCATAGTTTCTTATGATTTTCTTTTTTCTTAGTTCCCGGTAGATATGCATAATAGTTTTATTAAAAAACGGACAAAAGAACAAAGTAATACCATTCAAGAATTCCGTTGAAACCTAGTCCTTAACACGTTAAAAAAAAAAATCATTTTAAATAATGGGAAAAAAATATTTAAACCTATGGCAGATCCGGTGGGTGTGGTTTTGTAAAATTATAATTTAATTCTAAATTAATTAGTTATAAATAAAATGTGCAAACTGTTTTGTGGCGTTTTTTTTTGTTAAAACGCGGTTTTAAACCAAATTGTAGATAAAAACATTGTAATCGTGTTTCTCGGCATCTAAATGTATCTATTCTCATTTATTTGTATTTTGTTAAGAACATATGAAATTTACACACCTGTAGTATGTTAAAACAAAATTCCCAGATATTTAAATTTACACATCTTTAGCAATTTTATGGGTTTTATGGTAGGCATTAAATACTATGGTAGGGAATTTAAATAAAATTTAGAAGATTGTATAAATAGTTTGTACCAAGTGAAAACTAAAAGAATTAAAATTTGAATTTGATAAGCACAATCCCGCAGTTTCAAAAACAAAAAAAAAAAAAAATAAAAAATTAATTTTATGTGAATTTATCATCTTAACAGAAGTTGAAATTTTTATCAACTTTAAAGCCACTCTTGCGTATGATTAATTTAAACTCATATGCTTGTATCATTTCAATACAATGAGGTGGGGGCGCGTATGAGTAATTTTATTTCTGAAATTTTATGACTTATATGTCATCCTAAACTTATTTTTTTGTATTATATAGAAATTTTAACAATGCAAAACCATATATGGGGAACTTCAAAAACTTTCGACACTTCGATATTATATATTTTCAAAAATTGTTTTTTGTATGACATGAATAACCTTTTGTTTGTATATTAGGCGTGTGTATTTAGCATGCTAAATCCATCCGCATTAACCCTAAACTTTCTTCTTCGATTCGAAGAACACCGTTTACTTTTTCTCTGCTAACCACTGCTATTTTTGTAAAACCCACCCTGTTAAAAATTATCAAATTACATATACAAAGTAAAATAGTAGCATCCAAATAACTCGTTGCAGAACAACTTATACTGCATAAATAACAGGTTCTAATTTCTCTTCTGAAACTGGTTCTTTTTATATGGAGTTTATCCTATTTGCAATATGTTCTTTACCTCCAAACAAGAGCAGGTTGCCTTAGAACCTGTTTTAGGACCAGTTATAAAACTGGTTCTCGGAAAATGACAACTTATATTTCGACTCCCAGGAACCTGTTCCCAGAACGGTTACATGTAACCGGTGGTTAAACAAGTTGTTATAGAACAGCTTTAGAGGTAATCTGTTTTTAAATATTTTGCTGGGTAATATTGTACTATTTTGTTTGCAAAGTATGTATTTTGGCAGTACCACCAGCGAAATGCTTTGCCAACATTGTTTATTCCAGTATTACAACCAATTAGAAGCATTTTCTAATTATATTTTATTTCACATATTTAAATAGGATGTATTAGACCAGTGAAGGGCAACACACATACTACCATATTTATGCTTGTGTAGGAAGCAGCAACCCCGAATGACGCTCACTAATGCTACACTCGAAGATTTTTCAGTCGAAAGTAAAAGATTTTTTTTTTATTATTATTATTTTATTGACCTGGTCCGTAACATTACCACGAAGAGAAACTAGTTCTAAAACTTCATCAAATCAGGTTAATTTGCATCAACTGTTTTGATGCAAATAATAAGCTGGCAAATATTATTAACGTCCGTACTTTCATCAATAGATAATGAAAAATATTTGCAATTTATCAGTCTAGTATTAGCTGCATCAATTAGCTAAATCAATTTACTAATCTCTTCTGTCCTACGTGCAACTGTACGTCGAAATAAAGGAATGTTTTGGCAAAGTTTCAAACCTTCTTGACACTTTTCACCAAAACAGTTCAAAACATCTGATGTTAAATCTTTAAAAAAATACCATCCTCAAATGGGCGACATTGCTTTGCCAAAGCCAAAGCAACTACATAGGATGCCTTTTTTAGAGGCAATGAAACATTTTCTCTTATTAATCAAAAACAAATTTTTAGAAAAATTCTGCTTTTAATTAAAATAGTTTCAGCGATTGATCACCCCCCGCTCAGGTTATCGTAATTTCCATGGCAAGAGTAGTAATGTTTTCTTAAACAAAACAAACTTTTGTTACTTAAAACGCGATAACAAATCACGCATTGCGCCTCACCATCCATATTCTCTATAAAAAAAAATCATATTCCCATTTTTCATTGAACATTTTTCTTTGGGTGAAATTAAAAAGTTGCGTAGCGAGATCTTCATTCAACAAGTGCTGATCAGCAACTGATTCAAATAACTTTGACGAAATGACAACAAAGCAACAGCCGAATTTACATTGCCAGAGACCACACGAAGAAGTTTATAGTGTACATGTGTCGACGTCACACAAGCAGCATTTCTTTTCCTATGAACGCGTACATAGGATTTGCAAAAGTGTCCTTCACTGTATTAAACTAAGACCGAGCTGTATTGCAGCTATTTAAATGTGTTTTATATTGATTTTTAAAATATTTTAGTTAAATTTTCAAATATTTTAATGATGAATACGAATAAAAACTAAATTATTTTTCCAATTAAATAGAAATTTTTTCTTATTAGGAATGACTGAGACTAAATTAAAACTGTATTTCAGCGATTCGACCAAGAAAGTACATGTTTTATGACAAATAAGATACGCCATCTAGGGCTTATCATTTATATTTAACAGCACAAAAATTATTTTGGTTGTAAGTTTCAAGCAAATTAAAAATATTAATATTAATATTTTTGCTCAGATTAAAGAAAATATACATTAAACTATAGATCTCATAGTATTTATCACATTTTAAAATATAAAGGGTGGTCAAATGGGCGCTGCGACCACGGCGGCACACCTCCATCCGATGGTCCACATTTTCGATGACGCTGAGGCATAATGGAGGTTCTATGCCGTTAATGTGCCGAATTATCTCATCCTTTAGCTCTTGAATTGTTGCTGGCTTATCGACGTACACCTTTTCTTTCAAATAACCCCAAAGAAAAAAGTACAACGGTGTCAAATCACATGATCTTGGCGGCCAATTGACATCGCCATTACGTGAGATAACACGGCCATTGAATTTGTTGCGCAAAAGAGCCATTGTTTCGTTAGCTGTGTGGCAAGTGGCACCGTCCTGCTGAAACCACATATCGTCCACATCCATATCTTCCAATTCGGGCAATAAAAAGTTCGTTATCATCTCACGATAGCGAACACCATTCACAGTAACTGCCTGACCGGCCTCATTTTGGAAAAAATACGGCCCGATGATGCCGCCAGCCCATAAACCGCACCAAACAGTCACTCTTTGTGGGTGCATTGGTTTTTCGACAATCACTCTTGGATTCTCATTCCCCCAAATGCGGCAATTCTGTTTATTGACGAATCCACTGAGGTGGAAATGTGCCTCATCACTGAAGATGATTTTCTTCGAAAATTGATCATCCACTGTTGCCATTTCTTGCCACCATTCTGCCCATTCACGACGTTTGGAATGGTCAAGAGGCTATAGTTCTTGAGCCAATTGCACCTTGTAAGCGTGTAAATGCAAGTCATTATGCATAATGTTCATCAACGACGAGCGTGAGAGGTGCAATTGTTGGGCACGACGACGAGTTGAGGTGGACGGCTCTTCAGCCACACTATCGCGAACAGCAGCCATATTTTCTGCAGTACGAGCTGTACGAGCATGCACTGGTGTTCTCACATCTTCTACAGACCCGGTTTGCTCGAATTTTTCCACGATTTTTGCGATTGTACGCACATTTGGACGATCAAATTGACCAAAAAAATCACGAAGTGCACGCCCATTTTCATAATAAGTCTGGATAACTTTAACACGTTGTTGGATTGTGTATCTCTCCATGGTTCAAATTGAGTAAGTCTGAAATAGAGAAATGTCAAATAAAATTCGGAAAAAACTTCGCGTTTAGGTGTGGTTCACATTCAACATAGTTCTATGTTTAACATAGTTCAATTTAACCACCCTTTATATTACACCACCGAAGTATATAAAAACTCACTCCAAAAAAATGTTTGTCGTATATTAGAACTTGAGATAAAACCCGCTATTGTTTTTGAAAATACTACTTTTTGCCGGTGTAATGATATCTAGTTCTGTTTAGGGTTACTCATTTGCAGAAAATCATATTAAATTTTTTTTTTCAAATTCGCAAAACCAAAAGTGAAATTAACATTTATTTAAAAAATAAAGGCATGTTTCTTTTTCATTCGACTGAAATCTTTTTAATAAACTACAAACAGTAAACTGCTTAATATTCTGAATGTACTTTATAAAGTCTTAGAACTATATTTTGACGCGTTAAATATGTAACGACAATCTTATATACGTCCGTGACTATTTGAATGAAACACAGTTTTTTTTTTGCAACATAATCTCCTTTTAGCTCAATAAACTTAGTCCAAAGTTTCTCCAATTTTGTATCCCTTCCAAAAAATAAGATTTTTCGAGGTCCATAAAATAGGCATTTCTGGGCCATATTTGGTAGTTTTTTTTTTTTAAATCCTAGTTAAATCGGTCCAATAAGTTGGCATAATATTCGCCGTTTATTGTTTTTTCTCTTTTGAAGGTAATCGATGTGGATTATTCCGCGTGCATCCCAAAACCCTGTTGCCATCACGTTATTGGCCACGATTACGTTTATTGAGTTAATTGAGAGCAAACGCGGCACCCATCATGCAGACAGCTTTCTTAAACCCAACTGATCATTTAAAATCGAAACCACACTGACATATGAAATGCTATGGCATCAACAATCTCACACACTTTTACTCTTAGATTGGTCAACACCATATCGCGGATTATTTCGACATTTGCGGGTGTATTGACCTACATTGGCCGTCCTGAACGTTCAGCGTCATTATTAATTGTGCGACCGCAACGAAAGTCAGTAAACGACTTTTTTACCATTTAAATCGATGATGCAGATTCCCCACAGTATTTGTCAAGCTTTTCCTTAGTTTGTATGTTCTGAACAGCTGTTAAACGCAAAGTAAATGACGGAACTTGCTCAAAATTTGACAGTAGTCTATTAACAGGTGGTACGTGATGGCAGTAGTGTTGCATTTCATATAACCACGAGGGAAGTTCGAAAAGTTAAGGACTTATTTAGCCGCCCTCGTATAATTAAAGATAATTTTTTAAAAATTTCATGATATTAGATTTCGAAAAATTAAACAAAATATAAGAAAAAAATTGGGTGAAAAATGTAAATATAAAAACAGACTTTGATTTATCGTGCATTTGTGTTTAAAAAAATGTGTTTCAAAGTCAAATTTTCTGGCCGTTGAGTAGTGTTATCTTAAGAATAAATTATTTCATAATTTATTATACAAAGAATATTATTTGTCCCATAGTCTTTGCTGTATCTTATGAATATATTAAAAATGTTTAAACATCGAAATTATCATAATCAAAATTATGAAATGTGAAATGTGTAACGATCTGAATAGAAAATTGTATGCCTCACATCATATTGTAAATATACTGTAATATTTATTTAAAATAAAATTAATAATGTGATAGACGGAAGTGAAGTCTAAAATGCTGACCTCATTAATAGAGGTCGTTGTCTAATATTTTGGAAGAAAAGTAAAATATAATAAAAAATTTTCTTTAATAAAAATCTTAAAATAACACAAAAAGTACCTTAATATCATAAGCTCTGAAAAATAATTTGTAGAAAAACCTTTTAAAAACCAAAACGAAATGTAAATTTCCTTAAATATTTTCACTTCAGTGTGAAAAAATGTGTACATTAAAAGTAGGTAAACTTTAATATCCCGAGTAAAAAAAATTATATTTTTTATAAAAATATATTCTTTAATATAAAAATATATGGTTATATCAAATATCCTATATGTATTTACATATAACAATACTTTCAAAATGTGTTTAAAGAAAATGTATGTGTAAGTATATCCAAAAAAAATACTATTCTGAAATTTTTGATAATATATGGTTGAAAATTTTAGTTGTTATGAAGAAAATCTCTACATATTTATATTAATAATATTGCAAAAGTATATATATTTGGAAAGACGAGGTAATTTTCTTTTCAAACCCGTTTAAAATTTTAAAATCGGTTGAAAAATGATTGAGTTATAAATGTTTTAATTCGACAGTCGCAAACAATACACGTTTACCGTTATCTCGAAAATTTGGGGGTATATTGGAACTTCTAAAACCGGTTTCGTAATGTACTCACCGAGACTAACAAAATACACTAGGTCACTTCCAAAGTTATTTTTTTTGTGTAGCACAGTGTTATTGTTCCCTGAAGAGGTCACCCAATGTGGAGACTACATATTGGAAATAAATAATTTAAATTACTAAATAAATGATCTTAAGCTCATTTAAAATAAGAAGAACTAATTATATTTCCTTATTTCTCTATTTCTCTATTTCCTATTTTTATTTTTTCCCAATATTGGAAACTGGCTAGTTAGACCAAATGCTTACTTATTTCGTAATAAATTTAGGGAACTGACTTCATAAATTTTTAGGTAATGAACAATTCTGGCTAAAACACTACATTGGTCTTCAAACGTTCCCGAGAATTTGACAACACTATATTTACGGCTATGCAACACAGGGGAATACCGCCAAAGCTGTGTAATCTTATTAAGTCGGAATACACAAACTTTCAGTGTCGAGTGCGGCATAATAACCGATTGTTAGAGGCAATAAATGTTACGGCAGGAGTACGACAGTGATGTATTTTATCCCCACTCTTGTTTTTAATTGTGATCGATGAAGACAACCATCCTCAACGTGGCATTATCTTGCACCCTATCAAAATGGATCATCTCAACGACCTTGTATACGCAGATGACATTGTTCTCCTCTCAAGTAGAAAATCTGATATGCAGTCAAAAATAAATGATTTAGTCAGAATTTCTGATCCAGTTGGACTAAAAATCAACATAGGCAAGACAAAGTCTACGAGCAACAAACAGGAAGACCAATCATTTAATGTAGCAGGGCAACCAATCGAATCAACCCACGAATTCACCTACCTGCGAAGCAAATAACAGCCGATGGCGGAGCACGTACTGACATTCTACAAAGAATTAAAAAGGCTAAAGGGGCTTTTGTAGCATTGTATAACATTTGGCGCTACAATTCTATCTCTACAAGCACCAAAATCCTTCTATTTAACACAAACGTAAAATCTGTACTGCTTTACGGTTGTGAAACTTGGCTGTCTTCAATAGAAATGAACAACAAGTTGCAATGCTTCGTAAACAGATGCCTCCGATATATTCTTCGAATATGGTAGCCTAACAACTGGATCTCTAACGAAGCGCTATACCGCAGATGCTATACCGCAGAAGAGATATACCGCAGAATAGAAGTCGAAATCCCAGAACGGAAATGGCTAGGCCACACATTGTGCAAACCTACAGACGACATAGGGCAAGAAGTACTCGAGTGGAACCCCCCAAGGCAAAGAAGGCGGGAAGACCAAGGGGAAGTTGGCGACACAGCTTTTTAGAAGAACTTAGACAATATGACCAACAGCTCTCATGGCCACAATTAAGGACAATGGCACAGAACAGACAAGAATGAAGAAGCTTTGTAATGGCACTAAAAGCATTTGGCGTAAAAGCATTTAATAAAAATATTTAAAGCAATTGGACTCGATTAACTGAACCGGTCATTTTGAGCGGTACATAAAATTTGCAATTATTTGTTAAGAATGTTAACCTCATTCATATAAAATCAATATACTGTTGTGAAATATTTTGTTAACCCTAAAATGCGCACAATAATTGAAAGAATGAAAAAAATTCTCAACATATAACATATAAAATATGAAAATAAACCTTAAAATTTTGTTTGAATGTTTGTGGTTGACCTTATTGTAAAAACTTGGTTTTAAATAGTTTGTATAGTACGGATAAAGCAAAAATTTTGTTTAAAAAAAAAGTTGATTTTAACACAAATAAACATTTTGAAAACTAAGATAGTAAGGCTGATTTTTTTTTCTTTGTAATTTAATTAAAATTAACAATTGCATAAGGGCATAACGACAACTTTTAGAAAACGCCTTTTCTTTTTATATATTACGACGACATTTTCGCCATAAATACTTCATCTTCTTTTTGACGAAGTTGATAAATTACAACTGTTCTTTGTTAAGAAAATATTTAAATTACCAGACTTTACCCAGACATACGCAGTAATGCTCGAAATAGGGATATTAAATGGACATTTGTACACCCTTGAGCTCCATCTTCGATATGTGTACAGAACGCTGTTTGATTACCCAGCAAATATACTACCCAACCAATTATCATTAAAAGTGCTTGAAAGTAATGTCTTCTGGGCAGAAAGCCTAAATAACCTAGGAACAAACTATGGTTTGGAATGGAATCTTTCAAACTTAAACGCAGTAAGTTGATCAAACAATTTTGCAAACCTTTTAAAGGAAATCACAGACGGAAACTGTCAGATAATGTGGATAAGGTGCTTGCAAAGCGATGCCAAATGGTACAAATATTTAGATCATAATATGGGACATTCTTACTTTAATAACACATACGATCGTAGTAAAATAATGTGGATTTCAAGGCAAGATGTGGTCCTATAGCTCTAAATACCAGCTTCGACAATATCCAAAGTATATGTACATTATATAATATGACCGAGCCTGAAGATATCAACACTTCCTAGGAAAATGCCCTATTCTAAGAGAATATCGAATAAGATTTTTTGGAAAAGTAATTTTGTCAGAAAACGAAATAATTAATATATTAAATGGTGTAAATGATGAAACTTGGGATAAGTTAGTTAATTATATTAAAAACGCCCTATTATATCGCAAGGCTATTTGTAAAATTTTAATCAATTCAAACCTCCGACAGACGACTTTTGTCTTTGTCGTAAGTTCAATTTCGTTAATTTTAAGAAAATATTGTAAACAAATTTAAATGTATATTTTTGAAATAAAAAACATTTATCTATCTATCTACTTCATCCTGCAAAAACGTAGCTCATTTTTCGATAAGTACAGTTTTGCGGTTCGCAAAACTTACTAAATTGGAACATTGACATGTTTTTTTTTTATATTTTGCACATGAGTAATTACAATAGTTTAACTAATTTTCTTTGAAATCGCAGATAACACGGTATTACAAATTATAAATTATTCAATATACTTTTAAAATAGCCTAGCCTGGTAAGAATTTTCAATTTTCCGAATTTTAAATTCACCCTCAAAATCTTAATTTATCTATAAATGAAACATTTTTTAAGACTCTACGCAATAAAGTATTTTAATCAAGTCAGTTTTGAACCGATTTTAAACTTTTGAGCGGTTATGAAAATCTGAATAGTTAAGCTTTCCAAATATATATACATGTTGACACTTTTAAAAAACGCATGTGGAAATATTATCCAAAATATTTTAGATTTTAGATTTTAGATTTTAGATTTTAGATTTTTCACTTTTTTCTTTATTTTTCAACAAAAAAAAATAAAAAATACTCCAAGTTCCCTCCCTCCCCAAAACTTTTTTCTGAATCCCGCGCCTGATATATACCTATGCAAAGAAATAAAAAGTGTTGATTTTAAAATAAAATGCAAACAATTATGAGAATAAAGGCATTTCAAGCGAAAAAAAAACTTAAAAAAATGCAACTTTCAAGGTCAAAAATCTTTAAAAAAAACTGATTTTAAGCACAAAAATAAAAATTAAAAAATTGCAAGAAAGCAAAAATTAGTAAAATGGCAAAAATAAGCAAAAATTTCAAATTTATCTTCTTTGTGTTTATTTTAATTTCAAGATATTTGGATTATTATATATATATTTGTATCTAATTATATCAAGTGAAATATAATTATATGTAATCAAATCGGGCCAAAACTCTGATAAAATTTAATACATTCTTATTAAATTGTATGTAAGTAAATATAATTATATCCAAAGTGATACAATTTAATAGAAACATTTGTCGGGTCAAATTATATCACAATATAGGTGAGAAAAATGTCTTATCATATATAATTTTATGTAAACTTTTTTAATCGGGATGGCAAAACTTTTCAAAACCAGCAACAAACTTTATCCACAACGACTGAATATTGTATCTCTTTTAAGAATATATGACGGAATTCAAAAATTTTCAACACTCTGCGGTAAAATTTTTCAAAATTTGTTTTTGTATGACATGAATAATCTTTTGTGTATATGTTAGCCGATGTCTATGCAAGCTCAATCCATTCGTAAAAATTATTACGGCTTATAGTTTCAAGCTAATTAAAAATATTGAAATTACCGTTTTTGGTTAGATTTAATTGAAGCTACATCAACTTAAAGATCTCATTGTATTTATAACATTTCAAAATATATACTACACCACCAAAAATATATAAGAAAGCAGTCAAAAATTTATTTGTCATATATTAGAGTTTAAAAATAACGCCGCGATTACTTTGCAAAACACGCAATTTTGCAGGCTTAGATATACTTAGCTCAGTTAAGGTTTACTTATTTGCAGGAAATCAAATTAAATACACACAGAGAAAAATTTATCTATTTGCCAACTGAAATTCGGCTACTACGACTCAAATTCGGTTATTACGAACTTCGGACGGTTGGCACAACTTATCAATAGTTTTCACAACAAAGTTCGGTTAATTCAAATGAATTTTATTTGCAACACCTAAAATATTCAGAAATATAATGTAAATATCGTTGTACTAACTGAATTTATAAGTTGTTACCATTAATATACACTTTTCTATTCGGTTGGCACTTTATTTCTCTGTGTGTACTTTAAAATTCGCAAAATGAAAAGTTGAATAAATCTGATCACAAAAAAAGTTATGTTTCAAATACAAAATCAGATCTCATTTGATATATATCAATATTTTTTCTTAGCGAAGTTCATCTCAGAATTGTGGCATCCAGTAATATCCGATTAGATCCCTCAAATATATTACTGGATTAAATTAGATCAAAATCGATCTCAAAACTTTGGAATCCAATAATATCTAATTTAAGATCCTATGGGATTAATTCAGAACTAATAGGATATATTTTGATTTGGATTTACTTAAATCCCATAACATAAATGTATACAAAGCTTTAAATAAAATTTAAAAAACAATTTAAGAAAACTAATTAACACATCTGGTGCATATATAACTTTTTATGTGGTTCTGTATAACAATGTATAATAATATCTTAAGCACATATAAAATATGAATGATGATGGACCGTATATAATAATATCTCCAACTAAATTGTTTATCTTGTGTCATATATGGATAGTGTCCGACCGAAGCCTTCGGCCAAAAAAAAAACAATATTTTAGTATTTGGAGACAAATTGGACAAATTTGGATATTGAAAACATATTTATTGAGCTGTTCTAAATAAATTTTAAGTAAAAAGTTTAAGGAAAAAGCAGAAGTTTAGCTGTAAAGTAAAATAATCGGACGTCAAAGTTTTCGCCATTTTGCCGATTATTCGGCTGCCGATTATTCGGCTGCCGATTATTAAATTCATTGCTTTCTTTTTATTTGACACTCAAAATCGTATCTAATAAGAACAATACCAATTTTTCCATTTCTCAAATTTATCCATAATGCTTCAAAATACCGAATACCGACAAAAATAATTTTCTGGCCGAAATCTTCGGTCGGACACTATACATGGAATCTTACATAATTATGTCTTACATCATTTAATGTCATATATAAATATATCTTAAGATATATTGTACATATGGCAACATATCGAGCACCAACCGCCAAAAAGACGTAAGCCACACGATTTTCGATTTTCGGTTTTGCATGATAAAAAAAAAAATTTCAAAAAGTCTAGGAAGTACCGTTACGAGTTTCACTAAAAACAAAAAACACGTTAGCGCCAATTCCTAGAGAAAAAACAACAGTTTTGTCGTTACGTATTTTTAATTTAATGAATAACTCAAAATCTTGTACACGCTTGAGCATGTATTATGCAGAGTTGGGTTCGCAATTCAAAGGAATTTTATTGATATCACATGCGTATACTTTTTTTTCTACCAAATGAAAAATAATGCAAAAAAAAACAAAAATGGAGTCCAATAAGACCCCCTTATTTAACCCCTAAAACAGAAATTTTGAAGCTGAAAAAATTTTAATATGCATTATTGTTTGGTTTTACATCGTATTTAAATTTCATTGCAATCGGATAACCAAAGAAAAATTAAATAAAAAAAGCTTCTCCTGTTAAATTATGATTTGGCTCTTATGTCTTTTTGGCCGTTAGGGCTCCATATATAAGCATAT
The DNA here is from genome assembly GCA_021234595.1 of Delia radicum. Taxonomy (NCBI): domain Eukaryota; kingdom Metazoa; phylum Arthropoda; class Insecta; order Diptera; family Anthomyiidae; genus Delia; species Delia radicum. The sequence goes on from CM037855.1 coordinate 96,369,411, forward strand.
GTACCCGGTAAAAAATTTTCGTGTTTTTAGAAGCAGGATATAACAGATGCGTTGCTTACTATTACATAACACTGAAAAGCAGCAAAAGAAACGAATAGTTTTCGTATAAAAATAAACAAACAACAATTTTGAGCTTACTGTTTTCCCTAACAAATATGCAGGTTGTAAGCAGCTTACCCTAATCCCTTACAAGGATGCAGGTTGTAATGCAGAAAGTTTCATATCGTGGATTATAAAAGATCTGTACCAATTTTCCCGAGTGATTTCCGATTCTATTTGGTATTTTCGAGTATGTAATAAAAAAAAAATTAGTCATTTAACTGTTTCTGAGGTGCTAGCACGTGAAGCGGTAAAAAAATAAAATTATTATATTATATGTCAAAAATTTTAACATCAAAAAATTATGTCTGTAGAATTTTATGCAAAATAAGTTATGTATGGTATATTCATGTTTTTACCCTTAATCGTAATAACATAGACATGAAATATGATTTAGCTGCAAGCCATGAAATCACAGCTTTTTATAAGCGCTAAAATCCGCTCTTATTTTGCCCAAAAGTAACGCTACCAAGTGGGAGTTCGCCGTATAAAAATTATAGCATATGTAAGCAGGTTTGTAAGGAATTCTTTTGGGCTTACTCCCTTACAAACCTGCTTGCATGTAAGCAGCGTTTTTAACTGGGTATAATCACATACAAAAATATTTTTCATAAGACGGTAAATATTTTTATATCTTAAATTATATAGCTTATATGTCACCATATATGATTAAATATTATGTTATATATGATAATGTATTATATGTATATGACAATACATCTATCATAAAAACCAAAGCGATTCATATTAAGCATTTTCATCGATGAATTTAACATATTTAAGAGGGTGTCTGACCTTTTTCCGAAGTTCGTAATTATTCGGCATTTATGCTACTTTTTCCGAAGAGCCTTAGAACTTATATTTTAAATATTGAAAATAAATGACAACCATAAGGCCATAATAGGTCAAATTGGTATTGAAATTTTTGTTTTTTGGAGTACATCAAAACTGCGTCCAAAAAAATTTAATATTTATTATCTTCAGACATGTTTCTATATAAAAACCTTTTAAACCTTTAAACGTCAGATTGGGCCACTAAAAAACAAAGTTTCCCTATTTTTTTTTTTATCACATATCCAAATTTTTCATGATCAGAGAGAACCTCCCCTTGCAAGTGCTTTATATATTTAAGAAGAAGAGTAAAGTCTAGATTTCTAACCAAATTTGACATAAATAGATAAAAAAAATTTAAAAATTCACGATTTTCGGTTTTTTTTATAAATTTTTAGTTTAACAAATATGGTTTTTATTTATCGGGGCAGTGGAAAATCAATCAAATTCGCTGGAGTTTCATTCTGGGAATTCTGGGTTCAAAACCTCTTGTCATAGCTTTTAAGTTACACAGAGAACATTTTCTTGGACGAGTTTAAATGAAATTTTTCACTAAACTAATGAAGTTTTCTTAATTATGTGAATGAAAATATTTTTAAACCACATGAAAAAGTTTTATTATTTTATTTTTGTGAAACTCTTTTCAATGAAACTTTTTCATTAGGCATATGAAATTTTTAATAAGTAAAATAATTATATTTTTCACAAAGTTTTATGAAAAAGTTCATTAGTGTCATTTTGTGTGTGTGATCTTTAAAGTAACATTTAATTATGAATGGCCAGGTTTGAGATTATAACTTTCAAATGTTACTATTATAAGTAGAAAACACTTATTGTTAATAAATGCATTAATTTAATGAAAAGTTTAAATAGACGAGTTCCAATTACACTTCATATCATATGTCATGCAGACAATTCACGCAGTGTAGTCATCCTTATGCTGGTCAATTTATGAAACCTTGAGAAATAAGAGTCACCAGCATAAGCAGGTGTAAAAATTTTTGATGTAGCTCATATACAAAAAAATTTAAGGTTGGTTAGTTAGTTCTGTTTTTTTTTTTCATTGGGATTATGAAAAAGCATGATAATAGTACCTTTTTATTCATTTTAATAATATCCAAAATTCAACATTAATAACATTTCATAAGGTACTTACGATTTTAGCATTTGTGCGTATTATAAAATAAAAATATTAAGGTGAATGATAATTTTTTTGTATTACTTTGTGATTATAAAGGCATAATAATAAAATTTAAGAAATTTTAGATAAATTTAAGAATTTTATATTATACTTAATAAATTGTGATTTTATTTCTGTTAAGTTTGTGAATTTAAACTTCTAATTAACTTTTTTATACCTTCCACCAATGTTATGAGGGTATATATAAGTTTGTCATTCCATGTTTAGCGTATCGACATAAGACCCCATAAAGTATATATATATTGTTGATCCTTATTGAATGTTAAGCCGATTTAGCGATGTCCATCTGTCTGTCTATTGAAATTGCTATCACGGGACGAAAACGCAAATGAGAATGCTCATTTTTACTTTGATCGATTCCACCCGAAAAGTTTGTTATTGAAAATGAGAATAATCGGCCAAGTAGTTCAAAACTTATAAGTGAAAATGTGAAGGTACCTCTAAATTTTGCAAACCAATTGGTGTTATTAAAGAATTTCAACTTTTTGGGATCTTTGCAACCCTTGAAGCGGAATATAAATAATTATGGCCCAAAAGATTTTTGATAATTATTTCTGATTTTTGGAAGGGGATTTATGCGGCCGCTTATGCGGGATTTATGCGGCCGGATTATGAGCAAAAACAGAGGTTACGAAACATATTTTTTTTTATATTTTTTTCTCTTATGTCCTTTAAATCACTACTCAAGAGTTCTAGCCTACGTAGGACATAACTCGGGGTAAAAATTATTAGTTTATGAGTCGCTCTTCAGAACTGGGCATTGTATTGGAGTGAAACTAAATTTGTTGTATAGGTCTTTCAAATAATTTGAAATATTGAAAAAAATTAAAAAGTCAAGACAAAATCATTTAATTTCTAAAAGTTTGTATTAGATATGGCCAACACGTATGGAAATTTTATTAAATGTAAAGGCTTATCAATATAAATGCTTATCCTTATCAAAATAAAGGTTTATCCAACAAATTTTATTTCACGCCAATACGACGCCTATTTGAGATTTGAATTTGGAAAATTGTGATTTTTTTCTTTTAAGGACATCAGAGTGACCCTTGAACTAATTATTTGTGTCGAAACTAATTTTTTAGTAGGCTTGAATTCTTGAGTAGCGATTTATATGACTTTATGAAAAAGAAGCACAAGAGAAAAAAAAATTAAACTAAAAATTGTTTCAGAACCTCTTATTTGCACATAAAGCGTACACCCCTAAAAAAAGTGAAACAATTCTCAAAAAAAGTATTCATATTCAGCTTTAATGGTTGCAAAAACCAAAAAAAAAAAGTGGAAATGCTGAAAGTGCTTATTGTATATTAATTCAATTTCATAGTAGCGTCTGGTGTATAATTTAGAGCATCATATTTTTCCTCCAGGCGCTAAGAGGTGAATAACAATCAAAATTCAATTAAAATTTTTATTTCACCTCAAAATTTTTTTCACCACAAAAACAGATTTTTATTTCAAAAATGTTATTTTACCACAAAAATATTTGTTTTTATTTTTAATTTATAAGCAAATCAAGCATATTCGGTTGATACTAGTATTTCGATTTGAATAAATTACCTAATTACCTAAACCATGATTTCAGTTGCAAATGTTTTGAACACAACTGTATATAAATATGTAATCTTTTAGTTTTTACTCTGGCTCAAGTAATATTTTTACAGTCTTATTAGTTTTTCGTTTTTATATACATCGAGATTATTTTTATGTTATTTTTAATTTAAACAATAATAAAGCAAATCAAACATATTAACTGGGTTGGTTAGTATTTCGGTCTGGCTAAAGATCTCATCCGAACCCGAAGTTTAGAAAAACTAGAGCCTGCAAAATAGGCAGAGCTTTAAAAAAACATATTAATCATTAATGTTGATCCACTATTGCCTCCTTTTGTAATCAAACACGTGCCTAGTGTCTTTTCCTAACAAGCATCATGATTTTTTTACACCCAAATAGTTCTTCACCCCACAACAAAAAGGTTTTTTCAGCTCTGTAATGTTTTTATTTATAATTTTTTAGTTTGTTTCATTGGAGGATATAAAACAAAATGGTAAAACCAATTTTAATGCACTTGTACTGGTTTATTGTTAATTTTTTTAATCCGAAAAATCTTTTGAAAGCCAAGTCATATTTAAATTATTTTTCTAACCCTAAAATACTCTATTGCAATTCAAGCCACCCTTTTACAATAAAATTCGTTTGTTATAAAAAAAAGAAAACCTTTTAAAAAATCCGGTGTTAATTTTTAATTTATGCCAAATCACATTGTTAAACATTTTTCATAGTTTATTAAAAGGAAAACGCAGAAAAAAGTATTAGGCATAAAAACGTTAAATAATTTTAAATCAAGTTGAAACATATGAAAACAAAAAAGAACAGCAATGAATAAAAAATAAGTAAAAGCATTAAATGTAGCGAATTTATTTTGAAATTTAAATTTTGAGTGTTGTCTGTATAATAATTCGGTTATTGGAGTTGGTTTTTTTATTTGCAGAATTTTGCTGCACCTCATCTCAATTATTTTTTATAAAACCAAAATATATTTTGTTAAAAATTTCAAAAGTTGTTCCTCAAAAATGTATTGAATCAATTAAATATTTGTTCAAATTCGGAGCTTGCTAGCTTAAAAGACGTTACTGAAATTGTTTTGATCTTCAAAGTTATGTAACGTCATGATGCTTGTTAGGAAAAGACCCTAACCACGTGCTTGATTACTAAGATGACAAGAATGGAGGAAAATTAATGATTAATAGTTTTTTGTTAAAGTTCTGCCTATTACGGAGGCTCTAACTTTTCTTAAACTTCGGGTTCTGATGAGATCTTCAGCCAGATCGAAATACTAGTATCAACCTAGCTAATATTTGCTTTATTTTTGAAAATATACGGAGGTTGGAAACTCGTTATAAATTGAAAATCACTTCTTATGTTAACGAAAAATTACAATTTATGTTCAATTTTTTTACATCTTAAAATAACAAAAAAATACTTGTATCAACCTAGCTAATATGTTTGATTTGCTTTATTTTTGTAAATATACGGAGGTTGGAAGCTCGTTAAAAATTAAAAATATCAACATATTATTGTTGTTTTTTTTTTTTGTACAATAATATTAATGTAGTTGTTTTTTCTATATGTTTATATATTTTTAATAAATATTTACAATTTAAATAATAATTTTTTGAGAGCTTTCGGATTTGAGTTAAAAAAAAAGCAACTACAATTTAGAGAAATGTATGAAATCTTTATTTGAATCGATAAAACGATCTATATAATTCAATGATGATTAAAGAAGATTTCATCTAAATGTTGACCGCGGCTACGCCTCACATGGCTCATACGCTGGGTCAAATTTTGACATACTCTATCTAACATATCGGCCGGTATCTCAGGAAAAAATTCTTCAATATTGGCTTCCAGTGCGTCAACCTTTACGGACTTGGCCCTATACTGCGTACCTTCAAGGAAATGTAAAGGAAATTCTTGGAAAATCCCCCTTTTTAGTTTTGTTTTTAAAGCTTTAAAATTTTCTTACGTTTCTGATGGTCTTTTTAATTTTGCTGTAGATTATAATAAAGTTATTTAATAGAAGTTCTAAGATAGAAGTCATTCTCAAATGGAGTGCGACAGTGCTCACGCAAAAATAGAGATTACAATTAAGATTTTACACATTGATCTACCTCTTCGTTTTAAATCATATAAAGGTCACAATGACCCAAAACCCTTTCATTCTGGGACACTTCCAATACAATTTTATAATTTAATATTAATTTTATTTTAAGAGTGCAATGCAATAATTTTAAGAGTGCAATCCCGCCTCAGTACCATTTTTTTCACGATAATCTATCAAAGACAAACTGCAAAAGAAGCTGAAAAAAGTTAAAGCGCAATGGTTTTTTTTTTATAATTTTCAAGTTATTTTTTTTTTTTGATTAAAACTTATTATTATTTTTACTGTTATGTTGTGTTATAGCTGCTAACTTAAAAATTAAAAGAAAATTATGGAAGTTAAAAATAAAACATATTATTTTTTTTGTAACTTTACAAAACCATCTATCTAATAAAAAAATGTTGCACATACGTTTTGTTCAAAACTCAAAATCCTCTATATTCCACAAAATTGCCAATAATGCAAAATTAAAAATAATTTATACATGATATTCAGTAGTCGATTTAAAGATATATTAAAACCTATAATTTTAAAAACACTTTAAATAAGCAAAACAAACAGTTTTTATGCTACTCTTTTTTTCTTAAGATAAAGGATATTGCATATAATCCCTAGATGATGTTAATGATGAACACTTTATCATTAATGTCCGCAAGTGTCATGATGGATAACGCATTGGTTTATGATTAATTGAGAAAAATGACACACCAAGTACAAAAAATATTAAGTTTTAATTTTTTTAAGAAATAAATTAAGAGTAGCGATTATTGTTCCTATATATTTCGGGCATTTAATTTTAATGCCGTAATCTTTTTCTTCACTGATGGACCAAATTTAGCTCAAAAATATACTATTTTTTTAAATATTCGCTCGCGAACTTAATCTCATGAAAAGTTGACCTTTGAACTTTTGACAAATTCATCACGCGATATATGTTTTAAAGCTAATTTGACCATATTTAACGTTAGACCTCAGTGATTCACGTAGCATTAATACTTTTCATTATATGTTTAATTTTGTAAAGTCATTTCAGTACCTTTTGCTATGATTTTTTTAATATATAAGAAAGCATATTTCGCGATCCAAGGTTGCATAAAATGCAACATTTGTGCCAAATTTGAACAAATTTGAAAGAGGTGAAGTCCAAAATACTATATTTTTCAGTTAGTTATAAATGAAAGAAGCCATTAGACTCTTCATAAAATATTTGACCAGTTTTTTAATAAAATTAATAGTTTTGAATAACAAAATAATATTTTCTGGAACAACAAAATAAATAGGAGAATAAAAATATTTAATGCTTATACACTAGGGTTGGTCAAGTTGTTCGGGTGAGAAAAAACGTGACAGGCGTATAGTAAAATTAAAATCTACACGAAATTCTAAGAAAATTACACGAAGGAAGTATGGATGTAAAATGAAAACCTAGCTCCCGCCGAGAGACATGAAGATTTTACTTTAAGGTATTTTTATTTTATTTTTTTTTATTTTATTAATTAATAATCATATAATTACAAATTAGCCTAACCGAGCACTAGCTACTATGGCCTTCGGCGCCTTGTAGCGAAAGCAGACCAGTGCCTCTGGTGGGAATCGAACCCACGACCCCCCGCACTGAAAAGCCAGCATGCTACCAACTAGCCTACCGCGGCACACACGGTATTTTTAAATAAGTACAAAGACTTAATGGAAAACAACATGTTATCACTTAATCCAAACATAATATACTATTAGTTTGGGCTTGTTTTAAAGCAGATTTTATGAGCTTTAAGAATCTGCTTTCATTTTTCTAACATTTTGATTACTATCCCGTGTTTTATTAAAGGTTTGATTATGAAAAATAAAAAGCTAGCAACTTCTGGTATATTACTACAAAACACAAATATAGTTGCTCTATTTGGATCTATTTATAACATATTTTCTTAAAGCTTATTTGATTACAAACAAATTATTATGTTTTTACTAAGTATTGCTCAAGAAATATGCCACATTGGTCTTGCATCGATATTATGTTTAAATTTTTCTATAAATTACGAAGCTTTGAAAAGAGAATGCTTTTATTAAGCTCCGCTCCTCTCTTTTAAAAAGTATAATTTAGTAGTCTAATATGAAAGTTATCAACAAAAAGTAATTAGAATTCAATATTATTAATAGTTCTAGTCATTGTAGAAAATGGTAAATATAAATCCAAAAAAATAAATCCAATGTATAAATAAATCCAAAGAAGGTCGCGAAAAAATGAAAAGCAGGGAGTCCGTTCGTCGCATGCAAAACAATGATTCAGCCTTACTAGCTTTTTTCTTTGAAGGCAGAAAAAATGATGCAGTGACACGGGAAGAAATAAGTGGAAAATGTCATCCGAGAGTCGAAAAGTTTGAAGTTTTGTTGAATAAATCATTAAATTGGTTTGTTTTTTTGTTGCGTTTCAACGAACTCCCGCTTCGACATTTGTTCAATGCTTTAGAGAAATCTACTACAAGTGGAACACGCACTGCGCTTTTATATAAATTTATTAAGTCAACGCAAATCTTACCACAAAATCTTCGAGATTTTTTTTTTTTTTTAAAGATAAGCAACACTCAGGAAATTCTTCCTATTAATTACTGTGTTGCTTTCTTTGGAAAGAGGATAGTGGAGAGATGAAAGGTGGTGAAAAATGAAAGGCTTCAAACATGCCAACACTGTAATTGCGCCAGATGATAAGTCTTAGAACAATTGTTGCTCGCCACCTGATGTAGTGTTGGCGAATTTATTAAAGCTTTTTGTTTCATAGCCCTGATTCATTATTTTACTTCGGTGGGGTTAAGTGGTATGAGAACACCGAAGGTGGCGCAGCGATACATATAAGTGATAGAAAACTCATACATATTATTTTTCTAAATTGATGTTGTCTTCAAGGGGAATCTGTGTAGCAGTCCAAAGCTCTGACCATTACACCACAACGCAACAAAACCTGTCCGAGAAAGAGCCATTAACTTAATTTTGTATTGTCGTGAACAACTGTATGATTCAACTAAAAGCTTATAAAAAGCATCCTATTAATTTCAATTGCACAGACTATATGGATTTATTCGACTTAAATAATGACAACATATTGTCTGAGCCTCCATTAACTGCAAGCATCCCACACGAGCACCTGCTAGAGTATATTTAATCTGATGAAATACCATTGCCAGATCCAGGAATTCCGTGGCACATCCAAGGAATCGAGCGATGTGTGTAGTTGCTAACTCATGTCTCACGACGTGTAATCGTTACGATGTTATGGCAGTGACTTTAGAAAGTCGAACCCAAACACCCCGAATGGATTGTAAAAAAGGCTTAGGTTCTGTTGTTGAATTACGAAATAAAACATTAATTAAAAAAAAAAAGATGTGTTCTTACTAATTGTTCAATAACATTACAACCTTAAGTTTCAAGGTAAATTTTCTAATAAAGGTCTTTAAAATATGGCTTGAAAAATTTAAGCAGAATTAAGACCAGCATTATTGAAAAATATGTTTTTTTTACATAAAACAGCACAGTTATTCGATTTACGCAATTTTCAAACATATATCTCAAAAACGTAAAGTGATGGACAGTTTCCAAGGTCACATTCAAACTTAGCAGGAAAAACGCTTTTAGAAGCATGCCATAAACATTTAGAAAAGTGTATTTTGGTACCAGTGTCTTAAAGAAAAAAAATAATTTTTTTTCAAATGAAAATACACCTTTTTTACCTTCCACTATATTTTCATTAATATCTCAGGAACTTTCTATTCTGGAAATTTAAACTTAAGTAGTATTTCCTATACTGTATTAATATAGGTTTTTTGCAAAGTTTTTAAAATTGCGCTTTTTGAGATATAGCTTTCCAAAACTTAGGATTTAACCATTGACCTTTGACCTTTATTCAAAAAATATGTGGAATGCCATTTTAAATATGATCTCAATACCTATTATTTGAAACCTAACTGAGATCTGTATATTAAGTACTTTCTGAGATCGCATCATTTATGTCAGAACACTGTTATCAAATTTAAATGATTTTTCCCCAATTTAAGAAATTCTATTCTATCTCTCGGCGGGAGCTAGGTTTTGATTTTAGACCCACAGTTTCTTAGGCAAGTTTTCTTAGAATTTATTTTAGATTACGTTTTTGTTATAAGCCTATTCCCATAAAAAAATTTACCCACCCTATTAAACACGCATTTTATTGTTTTTGTGCAGATTTTTTAAAAATTGTCAAATAACTATGCAAAACAACTATTAATAAAATAAGGTATTTTTGGTTAGTTGTTTTTTTTTTATGACTGTCAAAAATATAAATTTTACAATTCTCCATAGTAAACTGTCTACAATTACAGTTAAAATTACTAATACCGTTTACTACACGAATGACTGACATATAGTTTACGGGAAGAATTTTCTGAGTGAACACATAATCAATTAGTTTTTTCTAATATATATTTTAGTATAATTTCCATGCGTACCTTAAAGCGGAAAACTTTAAATTTCCTGTCATCCTGAAGCAATATTGGGGTCCATAAACGATTTGGTATGATTTTCTGTGGATGATTTAGGTTCATACATATTTTTTATTGACTTTATTTAGAAATTCAACTAGAAAAAAATTGGAACATACATAGAGATGGTTTGATAAGATTATAATTAAGTACCCACTGCATTAAATTTCATGTACTGCACTTGCCAAAATCTTTGCAAAACATTTTTTTCGGTTTGACACGATTTTCTAAACATAAGTTTTGAATTTTGATTTTTAGAATATAATCCGTGAAATGTCAATTTACCATCTCGATGAAAATTGTGAATTATTTTTTATTACTTTTGACGTTATGAAGCTTTTCTTTTGATACAAATAATAGTGACAAAACATATCTTGGGCACTCTATGGGTTTACCAATTAAATCGGGTTGAATATGAAAATTTTTCGACGACTTGAACTTTTTTTCTTCTAAAAATGTGCTTTAAGTTGCATTAAATCCGCCGTTTTATTATCGAATTCTAAACATAAAAAAACTAAAGTCGAGTTTCATTTAAAATATTAGTTGATTTAATTAAAAGTTTAATTGAATTCGGTTCTATTATGAAAATTTTTGTATGAATTAAATAATTATTATTTTATTTAAATTAATATTTTAATCATATCTATTAAAAGTTTAACATCATATTGTTTTTAATTTCAAACAAATTTTAGTGGATACTATTAAAATTTACATTTACAAAAAATCTCCCAAAAAGGCTAAAGTTGAAAAAACAGCCGAAATTAAAAAATTTAACATATTAAAAAATCACCAAAATTGTAAAAAATTTCCGAAAATCAAAAAAAAAAAAAAAAATGCCAAAATTTAAAAAAATTATCTAAATAAAAAATGTCAAAGTTGGAAAAAAATCGCTAAAAATTGAAATTTTTTTTAAAAAAAGCGCCCAAATTGCTAATGCCCAGCAAAAACAGACATTACCAAGTAAATAAGCGCGTAAGTATCGCACAAGGGAATTCACTAGTTATCACGCTATTTACTTACTTGATTACTTTTTTTCGCAATGCCCCAAAATTCATGGGTGGTCAATGCCCTCTGACATACAAAAAAAGTGAGAATAATGAGTTATTCATAGTTTAAGAATAAGTGGTTACCAAGGACTTACAAATAAGTGGTTATCTTTAAGTTATTTTTTGAAGAAATCTTAAAAAAAAAAATTTAAAAAACTTTTGCTTGAAAAATTTACTTGTAAACATTTTTAAAACAAATTAATACTCGTACAATAGTAGAATAAAATATATGAAACCAATTACCAGTAAATCGTTATTTTGCAATTCCATACAAGTACTTCTATAACACATTATCAGTAAGTCATTATTTTGCATTTTAAAGTAGTATAATAAGTAATGCCCAATAATAACTTGGTAATATATATGGTAATGACCTGCCATTACCATATTTTTGCTGGGTATTTGAACAAATCATTACCATATTTTGCTAGGTTTTTGAAAAAATCGCTAAAAATTAAATAAAAACCAAGTATGGAAAAAAAGTCGTCAGAATTAAAAAAAAAAAAAAAATTTTAAATCCTCATCATTGCCGAAATTTAAAAAAAACCTGCCAAAATTAAAAAAAAAAATGCGAAATTGGAAAAAATTGGAAAACAATTGTCAAAAAATGGAAAACAATTGTCAAAATTAAAAACAATCGTCGAAATTTTAAAAAAAAAAATCGCTTAAACTTAAAAAAAAAACGCTCAAGTTGAAAAAAATATTTTTATTTAAACCGATTTTTTTTTTAATTTTTGCGATGTTTTTGTTCAATTTAGGTAATTTTTTAAATTTTTGGAGCTTTCTTTGTTGCTTACAAAAACTTGAAATTTTGTGTGCACCAAATTCATTTTCACTTAAATACTTAATACATATTATTAAACTTTAAATTGAAAGTAAATTTAAAATCAAGCAAAAGTTTAATTTAAATCTTTGACAATAATTTTTTTCTGTGTAGTTGATTTAACCCTCATACGATCTTCGGGTGAAATTTCACCCATTTTAAGTTTTAAAACCGTATATCTCTTAAAAATTTTATCGGATCGAAATGAGACCTTTTTCTAATTTTCTAAATTGATATTTTACACCAAAAAACGGTACAGATTCTTTGACTTACTTTAGGATTTCGAAATTATTTGAAGAATTACGTAAAAGTCCCTCGGGTGAAATATCACCCATTTAGAAAAACTCATAAGTATTATTTGTGGGAACCCTTTCTGTGGTAACCTTTATGACAGAAATAAAATATTTCTGGCAGCACAGTTCAACCATATGTTTTTTATGTGTTTTTTCCATGTGATGATTTGCAAAATTATGTAATTCCGTTATTCCACATGCGTCATTTGAAAATTATTTTTGTTGGCGTAAATTTTGTAACACAAAGAAATATACATAGTGAATTTTGCAAAAAAATATCGAAAATGTCTACAACAGGAAAGGTAAATAAAAATATTTTTGAAAAACAAAATACCTGGTAAAAACAATTTATTTTTAGCGTTTACTTGATGCTGAAATTGAGCATTTAATGGAAAGTTGGGAAGAAAGTGATGCAGCAGACGACTCTGTTACAGATTCTGAAGATTATGTTCCAGATGAGTTGGTTGAGCAAATTTCGCATTCTTCCAGTGATGAAAGTGAAGAAGAAGAGTTAGATGTACCCACTGAAGCAAGTAGTTACATTTCATCCAAGGACAAAAAGGTTATGTGGTCCACTGAGTTGCCAAGTACTTTTGGACGACCATGTGCAGAAAAACATTATTCGGGATCGAGTTGGAATAACTTATTACGCTTCTAGTCGCATTGCTAGTATAAGTGATGCATTTAATGTATGTTTTCCTGAAACTTTACGGAAAGTTATTATAAAATATACGAATGTGGAGGGTCTTCGTGTTTATCAAAATGATTGGAAAGATATTGACGATGTCTCATTACAATCATATTTTGGTCTACTTATACTGGCGGGCGTGTATAAATCACATGGCGAGTCACTGGATAGCTTGTGGAATGAAGAAACGGGAAGGCCTATATTTCGTTCAACGATGTCATTGAAACAGTTCAAAAAGCTAAATCGAGTTATAAGATTTGACGATAAAGCTAGCAGAACAGAACGCAGAGCTCGTGATAAGTTAGCTCCAATTAGAGAGCTATGGGACAAATGGGTGGATAATCAACAACGTATTTATGTTCCACATGAAAACATAACTATTGATGAGCAACTATTGGCATTCCGAGGTAGATGTGCATTCAAACAATATATGCCATCGAAGCCTGCCAAATATGGCATTAAATTTTGGGTACTTTGTGACAGCGTCACAAATTTCGCCTGGAATTTACAAGTTTATACTGGTAAGTCAACTCCTGATGCAGCACCAGAAAAGAAACAAGGTCAGAGAGTGGTTCTTGACCTTATAAAAGATCTAAAAGGGCGAAATATAACGTGCGACAATTTCTTTACAACATACGATCTTGCTGTCGAATTGCTAAAAAGAAAAAACACCATTGTGGGCACAGTTCGGTCCAATAAAACGTTTATGCCACAATCAACTAAACAAGAACTTCGTAAACGTTCAGTTTTTTCCAGCATGTTTTTTTTCAATGACAAAATTTCACTGGTGCAGTACGTTCCAAAAAAATATAAGACTGTCAATGTCCTAAGCACTTTTCATCATAACAAATCGGTATTGGATGGAAGGAATAAGTTGCCAGAGATTATTTCGTTTTATAATAAAACTAAAGCAGGTGTAGACACTTTAGATCAGCTGGTGGGTACATACACAGTGAAACGAAAAACTAATCGCTGGCCTCATGCAATGTTTAGCAATATGATTGACATATCAGCAATTAATGCGTACGTTTTATGGCAAGAAATGAACAATGATTGGAAAAAAGGAATATTACACAAAAGAAGGTTATTTCTTCATGAACTGGGAATGGAATTGGTTAAGCCAGAAATTCAACGGCGATCTCATCTACCAAGGTCCGATTCTGCAATAATTTTGCTCAACACCATACGCCAATCAGACGAAGAGCCCTCTACGTCATCATGTGGGAAAAAAAGAAAAATGACTTCAGGGGCCCGATGTGAACTGTGCCCGAAAAACGATAGAAAAGCCTATTCGGCATGTACATCTTGTCAAAAATTCATATGCGGACAACACAAAATTGCATATTTTATATGCAGCAACTGTAACCAAAACAATTAGTTATTATTATATAAAAGCTAAAAATATGTACCTACATCCTATGGAATTTAATGGATAATTTAAGTTTATTTTTTATTGTTTTCTTATTAATTATATTTTAATAAATATTACTTAAACGGTTATTAAAAAACTGAAAAAAATATATATTTTCATTAAAAAATTGGTAAAGGTTATACATGGGTGTTTTTTCACCCGAAGAACTTTACTGTAACTTATTTTGAGGATCGTATGAGGGTTAATCTGAAAAACAAAACGATATTTGTTATAGGGGAAAAATGTCATCTGTAAAATATTAAAAAAACATAAAAAAATAATTGTATTTTCTTGGGGATTTTTTTTTACTTTAAACGTTTTAAAAGGGCTTTAGTTTTTGTTGTTGGAAAGAATACTTTAGCAATTTTGTATTAAAAAAAAACACGTTAAAGGAAATTTGTTTAAAAGAAAATTTAATTTTAAATTTATTTTCTTTCATACAGTAAAAAATTACGTTGTTTATACCAAATTAAGTTAATTTAATGTTTCGTTGTTTTCTTAGTAAACGTATAGAAAAATAATTGTAGAAATGTTTGTAATTTTATGTATATTTTAATACCCTAAACAAGGGCTAGCAAAGTAGTCATAAAGCACCACTACGAGTAAATTTTAATAGAGATTGGAAAATTATAATAAAAAAAGTCGTAACAATAAAACAAAAGTTTTGTAAAAGATATATCAAACTTATGATGCTATAGAATTATTATAAAATTACATTTTTTAGTAAAGAAAAATAAATTTAGTTGAATGCAAATTAGGGTGGGGCGATTAGTATGGAAGGAAAAAAATCTTAATGGGCGCTTCGCGTTTCTGATTCTTGGGATTGTACTGAGCAAAAAAGTCCACTAGAACATACATCTACGGTGAAAGTCGAGCTTCCAGATTTTGACTTGCAGTTTTTTCAGACTTTTGTCAAGTTTTTTTTTTAGCTATTTTGGCCTATAACAGCCAAACCATTGAGATTTTCGACCCAATACTAAGGCAAAATTGTAGCCAAGACAATAGTTAAAAACTCTCTAGTACATCGCAAAAGCATTGGAACGCTCCTTCAGGCAGTTTTGGCCCTGTGAAAGTGCAAAGGGACAGGGTTACTTTCACAAAATACGGATAAAAAGGCCTATTTTGAAATGAAACATTTAACCCTTAAACCCCATCCACAAATATGATTGATGCATTAATCTGCTAGAGAATCTTTCGAAGAAGAGATTGATGCCATAATCTTCTATAAGCTCCTCCTACTTCCTGAGATATGTCCATCCCACACATTGTTACTTTCACAAAATACGGCAAAAAACATTGTTTTGAAATTAAAAATTAAACCTTTAACCCCACCCACAAATATGATTGATAAATTAATCTGCTAGAGAATCTTCCAAAGAAGAGATTGATACCATAATCTTGGAAAAGCTCCTCCTACTTCCTGAGATATGTCCATCCCACACATTGTTACAACCAAGTCAAAATCTGTTTGCAAGTCAAAATCTGGAAGCTCGATTTTCACCGTAGACGTATGGTCTAGTGGAATTTGTTGCTCAATACAATCTTAAGAATCAGAAACGCGAAGCGCCCATTAAGATGTTCAAATCGCCCCACCCTAATGCAAATAACAGAAAGTTTTGCTAAAATCAACAGAAATTGTTGGTAAAATTGAAAATCCATAAATGCCAGATTTTAATTCGCATAAAAGAAATCTTCAAAAAACGTTGAAAATTTAAAATTGTTTGGTGATTTGTTTTGTATACTAATATTTAGAATATTTTTTGCTCATTTTAGCAGATTTATTTGTTATTTTCAGACTTGGGCGACGCCAATTACATTTCATAACCATTTACTTGTGAAATTTGTCTATATCATTAATAATTTCAGACCTACGCTCACACTTGTGGGCTTAAACGATTGCTTGGAAAATTTTCAAATTTTTCGATACCAGACATGGGACATAATACTAATTTTTGTGTATTAGTTACAGGCCAATTACTTTTTTATATCTAATTACTTGAATTTGGGTGTAATTGCGTAATTGTTATTGTTACTAATCCCCATTTTTGGTATTAAAAATTTTACAAATTTTCCTAGGACGCGTTTAAGCTCACAAGTGTGAGCATAGGTCTGATATTATTATTGATATAGAAAAATTTTACAAGTGAGTAATTGTGAAATGTAATTTGTATTATTTTCAATTATCTAAAATTTAGCTTAAACATAACAAAATATAACTAAATTTTCGTTTTATTTTAGCTTTTCTGCGAGGGCGGGGTCAATAAGTCCGTGACTTTTTGAATAAAACAGTTTTTTTTTTGCAAAAAAAAAAATATTTTGCAACATGTGCGCCCCGGTAGGCTAGTTGGTAGCGCGCTGGCTTATCAGTGCGGGGGTCGTGGGTTCGATTCCCACCAGAGCCACTGGTCTGTTTTCACTACAACGCGCCGAAAGCCATATTAGCTAGTGCTCAGTTATGGTAATAGTAATTATTAATTAATAAAATAAATAAATACAAATTTTCAACATAATCTTCTATTAGCTCAATAAACTTAGTCCAACAATTCTCCAATTTTTGTATCCCTTTCAAAAAAGAGGCTTTTCGAGGTACATAAAATAGGCATTTGTTTGATCAATAATTTCATCGTTAGAGCTATTTCCTTAGGTTTGGAAATAGGAAATAGTCACTGGGAGCTAAATCCGGAGAATATGGCGGATGACGTACCAATTCGTGGCCAAATTCATGAAAATTTGCCATTTAGACTGCACATGTGTGCCCCGTGAATTATATTGATGAAAAAGAACTTTTTTCTTGGCCATATGGTGTTGTTTTTTTTTTAATCCTCGTTAAATCAGTCCAATAAGTTGGCATAATATTCACCGTATATTGTTTTTTCCCTTTTGATGTGGATTATCCCGCGTGCATCCCAAAAAACTGTTGCCATCACCTTATTGGCCGACAAACTTACCTTGGCCTTCTTCGGAGCCGGTTCACCCGGAGAAACCCATTGTTTAGACTGCTGCTTGGTCTCCGGAGTGTTGTAATGAATCCATGTTTCAGCCACAGTTACAAAACTCATTCGAATTGCTGTTAAACAACTCCAAAAATCCTTTGAAGTTGTCACACGATTACGTTTATGGTCAGCTTTCTTAAACCCAACTGATCATTTGATCACTGCCATATGAAATGCCTATGGCATCAACAATTTCACTCACTTTTACTCTTCGATCGGCCGACACCATATCGAGGATGTTTTCGATATTTTCGGGTGTATTGATTTCAATTGGCCGTCCAGAACGTTCAGCGTCATTTGTGCGACCACAACGAAAGTCAGTAAACCACTTGGAATGAAAAATACATTTTTAAGTGACACAATAACATACACTCATAAAAAAGCCTAAAGAAATAGTTGAAAATTCAGCTACGACAATAGAAAATAGTAATTGGATTTTCACTTATATTCTGGAAAAATTACCTTTATTCCAAAATTGACTTCTCAGAATTCATTGGCAATAAAATGTTTGGTTTTCTGATACATCTTATATAAGAGGTCTTTAATGATTTTGGTGCAATTTTCAATATGCACAAATTTATTCAAAAATGTGGGTGAACGTGTGTGGGTGGATTCATCTGAAACTACATTTATTTCATTAACATACAAAAAAAATCGTACTGCGACACAATAGAATTCCGTCAATGAAAACAAAAGTTACACTCCTTCAAACATTTTTTTTTTGCAAAAAGGATGTATTTTGGCGCTCAGTTGTGCATCTTGTATTTTTCCTTAAGGACCTTAAGGACATTTTTTGTGAAAGAAGTGATCCTTCTGAGTAATTTACAATACATTTTGTTAAGATCGAAACCGTAGCATACACGTAATTAATTTTAGTCTGCTAGATTGGTAGTTTTCCCAGTGTGCTTTACACACTCCCTGATTTAGAAAAAGGATACAAAGTCGGATTTCCGTTAAGCACATGTATTTTGTTTTACAACACAAAAACAGAAGACGGAAATTCTAGTCTGTGCCGTCTTTATGAATCAGGGGGTTAAATCTTAACAATTTTCTTGCAAAATGATTAAATGTTTGATAAAAGTTTATAATAATTAGGGCAAAATTTCAGTTTATGGGGGACACCCCTGGAAAAAAAAAAAATGCCACGCCCCCTTAAATGACCCCAGGAGTGCGAAAATCATAATGAATAAGGGGGCTCACGCCCCTTATGGGCGTGGCAGTCGAAAAACGACCCGGCCCACCTACGTAGACAATATGGGTATCAAATGAAAGCTAATGTCTTCACGATTCCAAAAATAGCCGTAGTTGCCAGATCGGGCGATTTTTGTAGCCGATATGGCCATTTTGGCAAAATTTGGGGTGGGAGAAATTTTTTTTTTCCTTTTTTTTTGCTTATATTTTGTTAAAATCAAACAAAAATGAGCATTTTGTGCGAAAAGATTACTATATTTAGTGATGTTCTCGTGTCAAGAGTCAAATCATAAATGAGGATAAGTACAAAATTAAGAAACGAGGAAAATTCTTGAAAGCTTCTGATTGGTTAATGAAAATTTGTTATACTGGCTTCGCTTAGTAAAGTTTTTCTGCGTGACCGGCCTACGGCCGGGCTTAGGGGTTTTTAACTCCAGTATGTCTTAATTCTAGACGGCGGGGATCTCGAGTGCTCGGCCTCTGGCCGAGCTAAAAAGAAATAAACAAAAAAAAGTCCTTCCCCCATTTTATAAAAATTAACATATCTTCCTCAAATTCTGGACGATCTGGCAACTACGGGTATTTTTGGAATCGTGAAGACATTCCTTTCATTTGATACCAATATTGCCTAAGTAGGTGGCATGGGTCGTTTTTCACCCCCCGCCCCTATTTAACAAAAATGGCCGTATCGGCTGCAAAAACCGCCCGATCTGGCAACTATGGCTATTTTTGGAATCGTGAAGACATTAGCTTTCATTTGATACCCATATTGTCTACGTAGGTGGGCCGGGTCGTTTTTCGACTGCCACGCCCATAGGGGCGTGAGCCCCCTTATTCATTACGATTTTCGTACTCCTGGGAACATTCTGAAGGGGATGGCATATTCAGATTTTTTCTCTGGGGGTGTCCCCCATAAACTGAAATTCAGCCTAATTTAGATATAATATCAAATATATTTTTTAGCCATATTTTAAGTGCAAAAAAAAAAGAACTTTTCACAGACTTTCATTTCTATAACATTTAAATAAAGTTCCATTAACAAAAAAAAAAACAAAAAATTATCCAAATACCCATAACAAAAATAACACTCACTAAAACTTTTTGTTTCAATGAGTTTTTGCTATTAACGTTTATGACGTCTACTTTATCATTGAAAAAATTAAAACATCAGTAACAAAGAAAAGCAAAGAAGTATTGAAAATTTAGGTTACGGTCAAAAACCACTTTGAATCCTTTGTTTTTAATTCAAAGTTCAATTTTAATAACTATTATACGTTGGAAAATTTACCAACAACAATAAATAAAAACAGTGGTTTTAAATTCATTTAAGAAAATAATCGAACACATAGAGAATTTCCTTGGACAAATTTTAATGAAATTTTGAACTAAATTAAATAACTTTTCTTCACACACTAACTTTTCTTTTACTCAGAAAACTCTCAATATGAAAGCGCTTTCATCTAAAAGAAGCAGTTATTGAAGCGTGCAGATCAATACACACAAAAATATAAAATTCATAATTTTTTATCAAAAAGTTCATATTTTTAAAGGTTTATACTACTTATTAAATTTACTAACTATTTATGAAGTGTTGCTAGTTTCCCTAGCATTTGTGAAAAGGTACATACAATTCCCAGTATTATTGCAATTTATGCAAGTTTTCTTAAATATTAGGAATTTGTACATTGGCAACATTTTTTAAGTACTATTTCATAAATATTAAGGGTTTCTACATATATTTTAAGAACCTTGTCATAATTTACGAGGCACAAACTTTCCCAGTATTTTTCAATAAATGTTATGAAAATTTCATAAATTAGTACATTGGCAAATTTTTCATAAAATATTAATAAATATTATGAATAGTATGACAGTATGTCTGATCGAATTTTCGTGTTCATTCACAAAAAAGGGTCCTCTCGCATTATTAAAACTGCTGTTTTAAAATATTTTTCTTAAAGTTGTGTATTTTTTGATATATTAAGTTAAGTCTATTTATAGTTATGGAACACTAGTTGAGTTTGTTATGCTTTTATAAATAGTAAAATAAAAAAATAGAGGAATTGTTTTCGTTAAATATTATTAATTTTTCGCTGGTTTTACATATATGCCGGTTAAACTCTTTTACTTATTTTTAAAGTATGGTATTTAGTGAAATTGATGTGTAATTATAGTTTTGCAACGCAGTGTATTGTCAGTAAAATGCTACAACTTAAACACAAATTACACAGTGCAACAGTGAATAAAAATGCACGGACTCGACAGTATAGGTTCGATTGTACTACTAAAGGTTAGTTTGACTACCAATATTTTTTTTTGTGGACCTCAAAAGGTTGTGAAAAACAGTGCACCACTCAAAAAAAATGCATCCTCAGTTTTGGCTATATTTGTCAATAATGTAGTGAATAGTCTACTGAACAAATTTTATAAACATTTTATGTGCATGAAATCATTTTTCCTGCATTTTTTTCAAAAAATAAAGGAGAAAATTATTATTTTATTTTTTTTTTTGCTTTTTTCAGCATAACTTACAGGGACTCATAATTTTGCACTAACAATATATGACAAAATATAGCCAATGTAAATCTGAACAACTTTTGTGAACATATCAATACAATCTGAATGTGTCTAGACACACGAAATAGCATACAAAGACCACTTTGTTTCTTATAAATTGTCATTTTGACTAGACTACAACTTTATGGCATTTTTGTTTACTTTCTTCAATAACAAAAAAAGTAAACAAAAACGACAAAGTGGTCTTTGCAAGCTACTTCGAATGCCTAGACACATTCAGATTGTATTAATATGTTCACAAAAATTGTTCAGATTTACAATGGCTACAATTTTCTCATATATTGTTAGTGAAAAATTATGAGCCACTGTAAGTCATGCTGAAAAAAGCAAAAAAAAAAATTTTTTTCTCCTATATTTTTTCAAAAAAGGGCAGGAAAAAATGATTTTTTGCACATAAAATGTTTGCAAAATTTGTTCAGTAGACTATTCCCAACATTATTGCGAAATATAGTTAAGCAATGTCATCAAGTCTGAATTCGCTGTAGGCCAAAACTGAGGACATATTTTTTTGAGTGGGGCACTGTTTTTCAAAATTGGTAGTCAAACTGGCCAAACAGAGGACAGGGTTTTACAAACCGTTGGTAGCACAATCGAAGCTATACCGTCGAGTTCGTGCATTTTTCCAAAAGTCTTCATTTGTTGCACTGTGTTATTATTTTTCCGATTTTCCGTTTGACTTTGAACTTGGACTTTTTTTTTCATTTCTTTCGATATTTTTGGTGCAATTATTAATACATGGTCTAGGATGCATGTACTAACAAACAAAAATAACAAATATTATGCTTTCAATGCAGTGCCTTTTTTTGTCAGATTTTCCGTTTGTGTCACTGTATCTTTGTTTGCAAATATCTCAGTTATCCTACTGTGCAGCTGTCACATTTCCATTACAAAAAAAAAAAAACTCTGAATAACAACCGCCAAATGTAAAAGCTGTCATTTCAATATAACTACTCAAAGAATTCAGTATAAAAAAAAAATATTTGTACGTCTAAACTTTTACAAGGCAATTTTTTCCGTTTATTTTTCGCATTCATTTTTTCTTGACAGTTATTGTTTTGGCATTTGTGTAGATATGTAAATGTTAAAAGTGTTTGAATTTAGTTGTTAAAGCTCTCCATTGGGTATTATTTTCAAATAAAAAGACTAGAAAGCAAAAAAAAAAAAGAAATGTATTCAGCAGCAACTACAGTTGCTATCATAGCTAGAGTGGCCATATATATTTTCAGTTATTGAAATTGAAATGTTGACGCTTTGCACGCACTTAAAGAGTTATTATTATTTTAAAAAAATTTATTTTTGTGTATTAGCAAGTCAAATATCTATAAAAAAAATTATAATAATAAAAATATTTTGAGTAACGTTTTCGTACTATTTTTAAAACTTTATTTTGGTATTGCTCAAATTTATGCGCTCCTTTGCTGGTTGATAGAAAATAGCTCATTTTTGATATTAAATACGAAAACGATTTAATTTTCTGCATACTTTCATTTGGACAAAAAACGGAAAAACATTGATTTGATCAGTAAATTTTTTTATTCAAAAATTACATATTGATCTACAAATTCTTGTTTTTATAAAAATGCTGTCATATGTCTTTAGCTATATTTTTAAATCTCTTTCTTTACGCCGGACTTCCTTATATTTTTAAATATAAAAAAAAGTATTTTAAAAAAAAAAACTTTTTTAAATAATGACCTGGTAACCCTGGAGTTACACATTTTTGAACCAAAAAAAAAAAAAGGGTTAACGATGCGCCAAATATTTTTTGTTTTGGAACTGAGTAATTGGGATTACATAAACTAATTATTAATGTTAAATTAACCAGATAGAAATTGCCCACGATACATTTAAAAGAGTACATGGACAACACTGTTTTTCTCTCCCACGGTACAAATAAAATAGTACTGGGACAATACTGTTTTTCTCAGTATCACTCAAACAGTGCATTACCTTACCATTACTGGTTTCTGCAAAATTTACGGCGTTGTTTAAATTAGCAATTTCATTCTAATTTTGGTTATTTAATATGCAGTTTAATACCGGTGGTTTAACTAATAATAAATTTAACAAACTCCGATTTAACGAACACCAAAGATTTTATAATAAATTCATTAAATCGGGACAAAAAAACACCTCAGATCATTAAAATTTATAAATCATAATTATTATAACTGTTAAAATAAAATTTTTGTTTTACGCGCCACACCGATGATAAATATTTTAGCGAATTCTTTTATACACCCAGGAAAGGATTGGTTGGAATACGGCCGAAACCATTAAAATTTATTTTATTTGGAACTACCAATAATCGATTAATAAAGCAATAATACTGTACTGGAAATTAATAAGAGGGAAAAGGGACTAAAAAGCCATTAATTTATCCAATTATTGGTATTTCTAATCAACTTTTCAAATAAAATTCTGTAATTGTGTACGGTAGAAGCAACAATTTATTTTGTGATAATACACGAAAGTTGGTACCATCTATCAAATTTTTTTTTTAAGTGGTTACTGCAAATACGGTATTCGCAATCAAATCACCGGATTGTATTGTTTATAGAAGCAACTAATGATCGGCATTGGTAAACGAATTTGAGACAATATTTGTTTTCCTAACAAAATATTTAAATCAAATTTGGCACTCTACATTTGTAAGTGTTTGTAGTGTATTAGGTAAAGAGTTTGCCTTGTACTCAGAACTTCCGAGTTCAAATCCCGGAAAAGACAAACACAAATAGTTTTTTTAAAATTAAATTAAAATATTCAAATGTGATTGTGGTGTAATCAGTAGAACAGAGAACTATTAATCTGAAGGCCACGGTTCGATACCAGAAAAATCAAAAAAATTTTTTAATTTCAATAAAATTTTATGGAACGTAATAATATTTGTTTGGAATGCAATATTGGTTCAGGCAACTGAATATTAGCTTTCACGACAAAAAATATAATTTAAAATTACGATAGTTGTCGTAACCGCCAGAATTCGATTGGCAACAAATTCGGTGGCCACAACTGAGACTGTTTTCTGGGTGTAGAATTTTCTAAAAAATGCAGTTTCTTATAATCACTCAACAGCATTTTAATTTTTTGCAGGTCAAAAAAAAACGTAGGAAATTTGAAACATTTTTATGTAAATTTAGTTAATAAACTGCTATTTTTATCACAGAAGTTCAAAATGATGTGTGTATAGTTTTTGCAGTGGTTTTGCATCTCCACTAACGATGTATTTGTAGATCAAATATCGGCTGTAATGACGTGAAAACGTCAGTTCGAAAGGTGAAATAAATCTATATTAATAAATAAAAATTTTGATAATTTCCTAAATGTTTTTTGAATTAAAATTTATTTTCACATTAAAAAAAAGAGAAGCAACACTCAGGAAATTCTTCCTATTTATTTATGTGTTGCTTTCTTTGGAAAGGGTATAGTGAAGAGATGAATGGTGGGGAAAGATGAAGGGCTTCAAACATGGCATTTTACTGAATTCCTTTGCTTTGCCAACGTTGGAAAATAACTGGGGACCAAGCGTAGAGTGGTGTTATCATTTTGATACTGTGCCAATACTGTAAATGTCCGACACATTGCCAGTACATGTACTACCGTCTCAATAGAAGAAAGTCGACTTCCAAAAGCCGAAAAAAGTTAAAACTAAAACGAAATCCCTTTAGTATTATTGTTTTTTAATGCTCATGATGTGTTGAAAGAAAGGGGCCCAAAACTATGTCAATGTTTGCAATCTTGATATTTTATTTATATATTGGAGCTTTGAAAATAATACGAAATTTTTGACATTTTATTAGCAAAGTGTTGTTAAGGGTTAACAATCTTAAAAAACTAAATATTTCTTTCCAGAGTATTTCGGATTAAATATAAATCTCTAACATACACTTGGTATCCAACTAATCAATGTGAATAAGGCGTATTATAATGTGATAATTACATGCGAAAAAGGGATAACAATAGGATTTAAAAGAGGCAACATTCTATTTGCAAAATAAATTGTTCATAGGTATTAGTCAACTCTGTCTCTTCTGAAAAAAAAACCAATACATTGTGAATGCTGTGATTGACGAAAGTTCACTTAAATACACTCATCGCTGTGTCTACCGTGGCTAAACTCGCTAAGAGGTGATGCTACGAGTCATAGCTTGATGTGTGTCTGTGGGTTTGAAACTCACTACAACACAAAGTTAAAAATTTTTTCATATAGATCAATTTTAAAATCAATTATAAAATACGTTGACCAATTGCCACATAAATTAACCACTGACGTGTTCTTGAAAGCAACGAAACTGCAGCATTCTGGCATGGCTATAGTGTCCGTTAAATTTTTAATTAAAATGTTTTCTTCTTGTTCTTCCTATAAAAATCTAACTGAAAAAATTCTGCAGCAATTAATTATAATAAAATTAATTACGATTGTCATTATAGATTACAAACACTTTTCCCTCAAAAAAATTATATTAATTGTTTTTTTGAATTTTTTTAACATAAACTTTTTTATGAAAATATGTCCTTTTAATTCAGTTTTGAATTGTCAGGTTTGAGATCATAATCAAAATATTACTATTCTAAATAAAAACACTAATTGTTAATAAATATAAGAGAAAGATGAAAAAATTGTGTGCCGATCTGTGCCAGAGGGAGCGCCGCATTTTCGACCTAAGCGAAAAAGTCATCATCAGCCTCATTCAAAACCACCACCCACCCACAAGAGCTCATTTTTGGATCAGGTATATATTTATTTATTTATTTACATCAGCTACAGTAGAAAATACATCAGCTGGAAAACCAAATTTCGAAAAATGCAGAATAATATAATAATAATATAATATTTATCAAACAACCACAGAAAAAGCGTGATGTTAATTGATTACCCGCACAATATGAGTTATATTCGCCTTTTCTTACAAGTTCAGCAACCAGATTTAAAGCTTACTGTTAGTTTTTTTTTTTTTTTTTTTGTCAGCGTTGCCAGTATAACTGCCAATGTTACGTTTAATAGTGTTCGTACTTTAGTGTAGAGGTCGGATCAATAAGTCCGTAACTGGAAACATTGTGAAATAGAGACCGAGGAGATTAGAAAAATAAACAAAAATCTAAAAATAGAATATTTGTGTTGTTAGTGATGCCACTTCTGAGTATAATATACAATAACAGAAAAGCTAATATAAAAAAAACTGCTGCATTACATTCGAGACCATTCTTGGGTGTGATCGCTAAACGGTCATGACTTGGTATTGTTACGTTTGTAATGAAAGAAGAGCGCAGGTTTGATTCTTACAGCAGCAGATTGTTGAAAAATTTATCATATAGAGACAATCTGACAATTATAAAATACACAAATAATAATACAATTTAAATGGAAAATCACTGATGACGCCTGTCCATAAAAAGACCCAGAAAACTAGTCTAGTCTGATTTAAAAATTAATAGTGTTTATAATTTTTAGAGACCTCAACATTTCTAAACATTTTCTTCTTAACCTCAACATTTCTAAATTAAATTTGTCAAATGCATATTAATAAAAAATTAATTTCGACTGTCTGTCTATAAGACGTGAAAATAACACTGTACTAAAACAGTTTTTTTTTTTGCAAAAAAAAAATACTTCTCAACATAATCTCCTTTTACACTTAGACCAACGTTTCTCAAATTTTAGTATCCCTTCCAAAAAAATAGGATTTTTCGAGGTCCATCAAATAGGCATTGGTTTGATCAATAATTTCATCGTTAAAACTAAGTCTCTTTCCACCGAACCATTTCTTTAGGTTTGGAAATAGGAAATAGTCACTGAGGGCTAACTCCGGAGAATATGACGGATGAGGTACCAATTCGCACTCCAATTCATGGTATTTTGCCATTAAGACTGCACACGTGTTCACCCGTGCATTATCTTGATGAAAAATAACTTTTTTCTTGGCCATATGGGGGTTTTTTTTTTTTAAATCCTCGTTAAATCGGTCAAATAAGTAGGAATACTATTCGCGGTTTATTGGTTTTCCCTTTTAGGATAATCGATGTGGATTATCCCGAGTGCATCCCAAAAAACTGTTGCCATCACCTTATTGGCCGACAAACTTACCTTGGCCATTGCTTAGACTGCTGCTTGGTCTCCGGGGTGTTGCAATGGATCCATTTTTCATCCACAGTTACAAAACTACGTAAAAACGTATTCGAATCGCAGTTAAATAGCTCCAAACAATCCTTTGAAGTTGTCACACGATTACGTTTATGGTCAATTGAGAGCAAACGCGGTACCCATCTAGCAAAAAGCTTTCTTAAACCTAACTGATCATTTAAAATCGAAACCATACTGCCATATAAAATGCCTATGGCGTCAACAATCACACGCACTTTTACACCTCGATCGGCCAACACCATATCGTGGATTTTTTCGACATTTTCGTGTGTATTGACCTCAATTGGCCGTCCAGAACGTTAAGCGTCATTTCTACTTGTGCGACCACAACGAAAGTCAGTAAACCACTTTTTTACCATTGCAATCGATGGTGCATAGTCAATATAGTATTTATCAAGCTTTTCTCTTTTTGATTGACGGATTTTTTTCGCAAAAAATAATGTTTAATGAGCACTCGAAATTCACTTTTTTCCATTTTAAAAAAATCCACAAGGTTGCATGTTTTGAACAGCTTTTAAACGCAAAGTAAATGGCGGAACTTTCTCAAAATTTGACAGTAGTCTATTAACAGGTGGTACTTGATGGGAGCAGTGTTGAATTTCATATAACTACGATAAAAGTTCAAAAAGTCACGGACTTAGTGATCCGCCCTCGTATTAACTATTAATAGTAACATTTATAGTAGTAACATTTTCATTATGATCTCAAACCAGACAATTCAAAATGAAATCCAATTTTAAAATATCAACAATAATTATCAATAATTCTTTTTTTTTCAAACCCGATAAACGTTTAAAGTCTGGTAGCAACCCCTAAAATTTTTTTTCGAAAATTTTAAAATAATTAGATCTTTTGTTTTAGATCTTTTTTTTTAATCAAATGTCTAGTTTCATTAGAGCAAATTAATTTGACGTTTTTAACAAAATAAAATAACGTATTTTTTTTTTAATTATTTTGTTAATAAAGCAATTTCCACTTTGTTGGAAATATTAAAGTTCATTTAAAAACTTTTTATTTGCATATTTTCCGTTTAATTCTCATTATATAATAAACAATTTCTAAAAATTTATTCTTTTATTGCATTTTTTATTCGTTTAATGTTGTTATTTATTCAACCGTTTGTATTATCTTTTAATTGCAGCGAAACAAAAAAACAATATTAATTGAATTAAAACAACAAAACCCATCATCAACTCGTTACAAAAAAAAGGTTTAAATAAAATGTTGTGAAAAATTTAGTTAATAAAATATATGTTTGTTTAAATTAATATTGCCATGTAGACATAATACGTGCATATTTACATAAATTTATGCTTATTATTCAACAATTATTTTCAATGTAAATGAGCAAAAATATTATTACAAAAACTCTAAAATAATTACAACTTAATGGCAGCTGTCTTTAAATATACAAAATCAATAAACTTTATTCATTGGCCTTCGAATGTACTTACTTTGTATATATAAAAAATAAATTTCAAATTGGTAAGTAATTTTAATTTATATTAATTTAGAGAATTGACAATTTGATTTATAATATTATTTCCCTTTATTATATTTTTGCTCTTGAAAACGTTATTTATTTAAAATACAATATTTCTAAGTAAATTTCTAAATTTGAACAATTTGTTGATAATGGAAACCCTCGACCGGAGAGAATTTGAGGGATAATATGACGTTTCCTCTCCTAAAAAAAGTTTTTCAGTACAAAAATGTAAAGCAGATTTAAAAGTTTTTAAAAATACTATAATTTCTCTGACCAAAACCCATGGATGGTAACCAATTCTATGCTGGTATCGGTAAGGGTGACGCTATTTTCTTTTATTTCTGTAACGGTATTTTAGGGGTATCGATATTTTAGTTATTTCGGCAAAGGGTTTCTAGCGTTAACGGCATTTCACTTACTTCAGTAACGATGTTTTAGCGGTAACGGTATTTAAGTTATTTCGGTAATTTTATTTTATGGGGCAACGGTTATTTCTGTAACGGTATTTTAAGGGAAAAATTATTTAAGTTATGCAGGTAATGTCAATGCACACCGATATTTTTAGCCCCATTATGCCGTAGTTTGTGATCAAACATTGGGGAAATATATCTGTTGAACCCAGTTCAACAGGGAAATAAGGATTAGTATTGTTTTTTTTTTTTAGCGAAACCCAAGTTTTACTAACTTAAATTCTCTTAAATTTCTCCATTTCAAAATTTTTTTAAATCATTTTATTTAACTCAAAGAGAGCCCCTCTTTGCCAGTTCTCCTGGAACTAAATGTGGCGCCATTTTTTTCCATTTTTTATATATATTTACGTAGCTAACGTTGAAGTACCCATTGTTAGTTTTTAGAGTTAGTCGTTATAAAATTGTTAATAAAGCAAGAAGTTTTTGCTTTAGTTGAAGAAAACTACTTGCGTTTTTTATTTACAACTCATAACTTGGAAAGAGAGTTAACCTAGTCAACAATATCTATTTATAGCAATTTTGTTTTCAGATCTTGTCAGATTTTTTTGGTAACGGTATTTTAAGGATAATGCTATTTCAATTAGTTCGATAGCGATATTTTAGCGATAACGGTGTATTGGTTATATCGGTAACAGTATTTTAGTTCTATTAATACCAAAATTTTCAAACTACACTAAGATTGGGCAATTAATTTTCACAAGAGTTTAAAAATCATTTTGTTTTTTCTATTATTTTTGTATTATAAATTGAAATAGCTTAAATATTACTAAGAAATAAATAAATAAATTATAGTAATAGTGGGTGAATAAAACCACAGTCTTGAAATTTGTCCGCCTACATAACTGCATTTGTGCGCGATGGCACGATGCGGTGTTGGTGCGATGGCACGATCAGGTGCGTACAGTTCTGTGCGTCCTAATTCTTCATCATCCTTGGTCAGCTGAAAGGGGGTTAAAATCGATAACGGTATTTTAGCGGTATTGCCTGCCACCCATGTCAAAAACTTTTGCTGGACTCGCGCCTGGCGAATATCAAAAATATTTTCTTGATTAGGTATTTGTATTGTCTTAGAACAATTTTGCTATACAAATTTAAACCTTCAATCGAGCATTTTTTTGCAAAAACCTGTTTTCCAGTTTTCTCAAAATAAAAAATATATTTAAATCAATTATGAAACATATTTGATTTAACTATTTTTTTTCTCTCAGTGCAGTTATAACCAATATATTATTTAAAATATTTTTGTGATTTTCTTTCATAATTTTATTAAAACTTAACCTTGAATAAGCTTTTGAACTAGTTTATTAATATACTATTTTTTAACCTACTCCCATCTCTGGAAACGACACACATTTTGAAGGTTTTTAAACAAACTTTTCAACGATGTTAATTTTATTTGGACGTGACACGCACACTATACGTACAAAAACTATGCATCTTTGAAGATCCGCCCTTTTTAAAATGGACATGACAGCAACAAAAAATACATACATTTAACTCAGGTTGGAGTTATTAGTGGATGTATACTTTTTCAGTAATTTCGCTTAACTTTATATAAGCAATAAATTCAATATTTTTTATTGACAACTCAAGTTTTTTGACAGCTATAATATTAAACCGCAAATTTCGATGTGTGACAAAAAAAAATCGCATTTTTAATCAGGATTAATTTTAGTCATGAGTTGATTCTTCGTATCTTTAATAATTTTGGAGAAAAGTGGAAATTTTAATTTTGACAAATAAAAAGAAAACAAAAATACATAATCAAGAAAATATTTTTGGTGTTGGCACTTTTGGGTTAAATCATCTTCCAACGATGCGTAGTCAAATTTACAGAAATGTTGATTTTCTTTGTTTTTAAACTCGTATTCCTTAATTTGAAAATGAATACAAACAAATTGTTTTGTTATGTTTGCATATAGAAATTTTTAAGGCCAATGTATTGTATCAAACAAACATGATCAAGAAAATTGTTACCAAAAATTTCATTAAAGTCAGAATTAAGCAATACATTACATGAATGTGTGTATTCACATACAAATGTTCATGTGTATTTAGGTAAATACACACACACATTGATATTAGGTCAGTTCGATGTCGTTACCGCGGGATCTCGCTCGAACACAATTTACCTGAAACAACAACAATTCGTATACAAATTTTAAAATAAAAACACTATATGGTAAAATTGGGTACACGCGATAACGTACGTCGAACACACCTATTATGTGTGCCAAAATTGCAGCAATCGATAATATAGGATACCAAAGAAATAATTTTTAAGGAATACATAATAGTTCAACAAGAGAATAAAAAAAAATATGTACTTATGAGCTTAAAAGCCCGATACTTCGTTACAGGTAGTTTTATATATCGGAATATTTTAGGCTATAAAATAATTATTTTTAAGGAATTTGTTTCAATAAATTAGTTTATACCTTTTAAGTGGATGGTTTGTGATTTCAATTTTCAAATTTATAGCTTAATGAAATTCCATATGTCATTAAAGTTTGAATTTTTTTCTTTTAAATCCATATTTATGCCAAGATTTTATAAAAAACCTCTAAAAGTAAAATATTTCAATGGTTTGTGTAGGACGTTAAGGGGAAGACTTCCTCTTTTGTCCCTCCAATTTTTTAATACCCAGTTTTAGTGGGTTGTTGAGTGGGTCGCTG
Source organism: Delia radicum (assembly GCA_021234595.1). NCBI lineage: Eukaryota > Metazoa > Arthropoda > Insecta > Diptera > Anthomyiidae > Delia > Delia radicum. Next base: position 96,401,503 of record CM037855.1, read on the forward strand.
TGGCGTTATGGTTAGCGAGTTGGACTGTTACAACAGATGGAACCGGGTACGATTCCCGGCGACGAAAACATCATTTTAGAAAAATAAGATGTATGAGTTTTGTATCCCTCATATGTACCGCAGAGCCCACCTTCGGTGTTCCCATAGCACTTAACCCCACCGAAGTAAAATAATGAATCAGGGCTATGATCTTAAAAGCTTCAATAAGTTAGCCAACTCTTCACCAGGTTGCTAGCAACAATTGTTCTAAAGTCTTATCATCTCGCGAAGTTAAAGTGCTGCTATGTTTGAAGCCCTTCATCTTTCCCCACCTTTCATATCTACTACCGCCTTTCAAAAAGAGCAACATCTTAAAAAAAAAAATGGCTTCGCTAGATTATAAGTTCCTAGATTCAACTATTTATGCTGTATAGATCGGGAACTCAAATTTTAGCGGATCAGGAGCAGACATTTCCCCAAATAAACCCGCATTTTAAGACGTTCTTTTCAAAAGATCCGAGATATAATGTAGCAACACATACAACAGGAAACAAATATTTTAAATTTAGTTTTCTTACTAAAATGGTATGGGCATGACGTCAGTGAAGATACTTCTTCCAAAAATCTTGCCTAAGGGAATGAAGAATAAACCTATAAAACTATTTTTTTTCCCGTAGGAATTTAAAAAAATTGCTCTATATAGATATATAATCGTGATATGGTAGTGATTCGGCAAGGCCGCTAAGCGAGAGACCCCTAGTAGCCCCTATTTTGACACGTTTCTTGGCAAAATCCCAAAAGGTACAATACCAGGGAGTAGGTTTTTATCCGAAAGAACACATATTGGGGTTTGGTCAGGCCGCCAAGGTGGAGACTTTTGCCATTACTTATCGTTGGAATTTTGCCATTACTTATCGTTGGAATTTTCAAATATCCCATATTGGCGGACGTCTACGATAAAGGATTGACCTCCATGCCAAATTTCAAGTTCCTAGCTCCTGCGGTATAGGCTGTTCGATGTTGAGTGAGACAGTCAGGCAGTAATGTTTTTCTTTTATAAATATAGATACTACACAAACATTGCACTATGGTTTCGCAATCCACTTTTTGTGGCCAAAACTATCGATATAATTAAAAAAAATTTTTTTTTAATAGAAATAGTATATCTTGTATGCCTTATTTGTAATACTCGTACTTACCCTTCAATGCCTTAAAAAACAGTTTTTGTTTGTTAATTTACAACTAATTAGTATGGGAGAAGTTTTTTTAAATAATGTTATTTTTATATCTGGTAAGGCGAGCTCTCGATTTTTTTTTTTTTTTGTATTTAAAAAAAAAATGTGTGTTCTGTTAAAAATTAAATTTCTTAAACAATTGCAAAACCTGACAAAGGCCGAGATCTCAATATATTTTTCTATGTTGGTCTTATAACTGTAATGTTATACACAGTTTTTGAAGGCCTATCTTAAGTTACCCATTTAAAAAAAAAAATTATATTTGTTCATGAAACCTATTTTATTTAATTTTTTAAAAATAATGAGCACAAAAAGCGACATTTTCAAATTTTCCTCTTCTGATTTAAGTAAAACTTGGTGTAAATTTGAAACCTTAGGTTTGGGTTTGGTTTTAAAATTTTTTTTGTTTTTAAGAGAGAAGCAACACATGGCCTTCGGCGCGTTGTAGCGAAAACAGCCCAGTGCCTCTGGTGGGAATCGAACCCACGACCCCCGCCATGATAAGCCAGCACGCTACCAACTAGCCTACCAGGGGCGCACTTTCCTATTAATTAATGTGTTGCTTTCTTTGGAAAGGGAGATAATAGAGAGATGAAATGTGGGGAAGATGAATGGCTTTAAACATGGCAAAACTGTAATTGCACGAGATGATAATTCTTAGAACAGTTCTTGCTCGCCAACTGATGGAGAGTTGGAGAACTAGTTGAAGCTTTTTAATTCATAGCCCTGGTTTATTATTTTACTTCGGTGGGGTTAAGTGCTATTGGAAACACCGAAGGCGTCCCCTTTGATACATATGAGGGATAGAAAACTCATATATATTATTTTCTAAAATGTTCTTTCAGAAAATGGTCTTTCAAATTTTAATCGAACTTAGTATTTAAATTCTTCTAGTAAATATAGTTCGCCTTTAGTCGCTAGTTCAAAATGAGGAGTTTTCAACAAATGTGTAAGATATTTTATATCATTTTAAACACCAAATCCTCTTTTTAAACAAGTTGCACAAAAATCAATTTTTTTTATTATACAGTGTTTTTAGGTGACGTTTTTCTTCACACGAACGAAAAAACAATAACAAAATACATACAATGCAAAAACAAAATATATGCAGTCAATCATTCTTGTAGCGGCGAACGTCTTGTATAAATCAGTGCTTAGTTGTAACTTACAAGAAAATTTTCTTCCTAATGTACACTCAGATCTTAACTAAACGTTGATATAACTTTAATTTTGATGTTAAAAGATGTTGATAAAAAAAACGTGTAAATGTCCTTAATTTTTATAAACCAGAAACATCTTTTTAAATTCATTGGTTTTTGCACAATCTCATCTAAAGCTGCATTTATATATACCATGGAAATATAGTATAAACTCGATTTCGAGAATGACTACACACAAAAAAAAAATTATTCTATTTATGAATAATTTATGAAAAATTTCCCAATGTACTAATTTAGGAACTTTTTCAAAACATTTATGAATTGTTCATACAAAGTACTGGGAAAGTTTGTGTCTCGTAAATTATGACAAGGTTCTTAATAGTACTTAAAAAATTTGCCAATGTACAAAATCCTAATATTTAAGAAAACTTGCATAAATTGCAATAATACTGGGAATTTTATGTAGCTTTTCATAAATGCTAGGGAAACTAGGAACACTTCATAAATAGTAAGTAAATGTCATAAATAGCATGAACCTTTAAAAATATAACCTTTTTCATAAAAAATTTTGAATTTTATTTTTTTGTGTGTAGGTCATCTTAAGCATCATTATAATCCACCACCCACAAGAACTCATGGTTAAAATCCGTTAGATAACCTATGACAACAAAGTAAATGGATAAAATTAATATATAAATTACTGATAAGTAAGCATTTTTTTCAAAATGCATGTCAATAAAATCTTATATTATAAGCATGAAAAAATAAAAAATGAAAGTGTTTGAATAAAACAGTTTAAAAAAAAAATTACATGACATGCTTGGACGATATCTTAAAAAGAAGTGTTACATCATTTCCTTAAGGACTAAGTTCCACGTAGCACAATATATTCCATATTCAAATGACTTGCAAATAGAGTGAAATCAACGGGGATAACAAAGAAAAAAATGTACCACAGCTGAGCTTGTTAAAGTGAAAAAATCGGCGGTTAATTAAACTGGGGCATCAAATAGTAAGTTGGACAGAAAATTTCCAAGGAAACAATTCCCAAAAACTTACTCCAAATGAACGTGAAACACTACTAGATCAAGACCTAAATATAGTAAAAGAGAATTGGCAGAAATACCAACATAATGCAGACTAAGAAAAATCTTCTGGATGATGAAAAATACTTTTCGTTTGTTTGGAACCGCGGAAGTATTAATTCTGGGTTTTATTCTGATGACTTGATAAAAACTCCTGACAATGTGGGGTATTAGTGACAGAGAAATTTGAACCAAAGAAAGTGCTATTGTGGACAGCCAGTTCAGCAAAAAGGTATCACAACTTTAGATCCAGTATTCAACAGCAATGTCTGTAAACGCGAATATTTAGCAAACTGTCATTATGCCAGAAAGATGTTAGAATGACTGAATGCAAAAAAACATATCTTTTGTACCGAAATACACAAAATATAGGCAAAAAAAAAAGTTCCCCTCAAGATTTTTTTCATCTTCTCTTACATACATCAACAATTAGTGTTTTCTATTTGTAATAGTTACATTTAATTATGATCTCAAACCTGAAAATTCAAAATGAAATAAAACAATATTTGATAATGAAAATTATTCAAGTTCGAAGATATTCTTTATTAGGATATTGTACTAACAAACAATCTATAGAGTTTTTGTTTTCAAATTTATTAATTGACCACTTTCAGCAATGTGTTGATAGATCTATTTCGGGAATTTCTTAGGTTCCCATCATCAGAACACGTTCTGAAAGAAGTGACAATCCCATGCAAAACATCAAACATTCATATAAGCTACACTTAGAATACTATGTAGGTAAATACCACTGCAAATGTAGTTAAAAACAAATGAAATTTCACTTGAAGAAAGGACGATTTAGATTTCAGTAAATTCAAATATCATTGTCATTTGTAAAAATTAACCATATGTTAGTAAAAAATAAACAAACATTTAAATTTTTTCTTTTTTTAAATTTCAAAAAACTACTGTAAAAAATGAATGTAAAATCATAAAACAGTTATTTGATGTGGTTTGTTTTTTTAAATGAACTTCAACGTTAGTAAAAAAATTTAATTTGTTCTACAAATGACTGACAATTACGTTAAAAATAAAGAAACTGTATTAAAGCCCAAACAAATACATATTTTTAAAGCAGAAGTTCTCTCAGTGTAGAAGGCTGAAAGTTGAGTACCTAAATATTACAATACAGTCAAACCTTTAATATGATTTTTTTTTTTTGACGGACCTATTTAAAAACATATCCAAAGCTCATTAAAATCTGCGAGTTCGTTTCGGGATACCTCCCTTGTAAGTTTAGTGAAATTCTAAAGTCCATTATCTGAATTGTGTTTCGAAAGTTTTTAAAAGCTCCCTATTCTATCATTCAACCTTTTTTTATATTACATAATTTTTAGAAACTTTTACATTTTAGCGCACAAAAAATGAAAGCCCAAGTAAAAAAATATTTTTGTTTGGAAAAGCAAATATCGCATATATTTGCCGCGTGGAATTAACTTTTTTTTATATAAATTGTTTGTGTTTAATTTAATAAGTTGGATTGTTAAAAGAAATCAAACATCGACTTTAATTTATTTGAATTTTTAAAAAGTTTTCTATTATAAATTCAGATTTTGTACTAAAACCGCCTAAAGTAAATGTTTTTGGTACAAACTGAAACGAAACTACAATCAAATGATAGAAAAAAAAAAATTTTCTTTTACGCAGATTTAATTTTACTCAATGTGTAATTGCTTATTTTTAAAATTTTCTTAACATGACCTTTTAATTATGAAACGCTAGAAAACTACATAATTAAAAATTTACAACAACAGCTTTCTATGTTGCATCAATTGAAACTAAGACAGAGATCAGGTTATCTTCCGAAGACACCTAAGCGACCTGTTTAAGGTAAACTTTAAAGAAATCCTATGGGATACCATGAGATAAGGTTATATATCCCATTTTTCGGATCAGTTGATATATGATCTGATATGGAGTTATATATATGACTATATATGATTATATATACCTATATCGGAACTTTTCTTCAGGTAGTAAAAGATTTATTGAGCCGAAAAAAGTCGTATTATTTTTAAACAAATTATATAATTTTACGTTAAATCTGAAAAATCAAGAACTTTTTGCATGCAGGTTGGGTCTCAAATTGATATATAATTATGGCCGAAAAATGGGAACATCTAACTACATTATATTATATCTAATTTATACAGTTACACATTATTTGAAACAATTAAATCTAATTTAATGAAATATGATACAGTTTGATACAATTGTATCAGAATTTTGTCCTTATCCAAATGTATCAAATTATATACAATTAGATACAATTGTGTACATGTAATCATACACAGAGAGAATTTCTTGAAAGAGTTTTAATGAAATTTTGTCACTAAGCTGATGACGTTTTCTTTACAATCTGAATAAAAAATTTCTTAAACTTTATGAAAAAAGCTTCATAGATTACACATAAAAATAATCTCGATGTATATAAAAACAAAAAACTAATATAACTGTAAAAAATATTACTTGAGCCAGAGTACAAACTAAAAATTTTTTATATAAATAGAACATTTTTGGTCTTCAAAGTTTAGTAACGTCATGATGCTTGTTAGGAAAAGACCTAACCACATGCTTGATTACTAAGAAGACAAGAATGGAGCAAAATTGATTATTAATAGGTTTTTTGTTAAAGTTCTGCCTATTATGAATCGAAATACTAGTATCAACCTAGCTAATATGTTTGATTTGCTTTATTTTGTAAATATACGGAGGTTGAAAGCTCGTTATAAATTGAAAATAACATAAAAATAATCTCGATGTATATAAAAACAAAAAACTAATATAACTGGAAACAATTTTTAATTAAACTTTTTCATTAGTCGTATGAAGTTTCTAATAAATAAGATGAAATTTTTTATAAACTTTTATGAAAAACTACATTAATTTAATAAAAAGTTTCTATGGACGAGTTCCAGTGACAATTCATAGATCTAATGCAGAAATTCATTGATATCATGCATATAATTCTCTCACTTTATGTATATCGATATGTCAATAGATATGTTTATGCAGTGTAATATAAAGACAGATATAACTATATATTTCAGATATAATTTTATATGAATATATCATTATAAATAATTGTATTAAGTAATATATAACTACATCAAAACTTTTTTACATGGGATGTTTAAGAAAAATGTGATTTTAATTATATTCTTCAACTTTAATTTGTTGTGTTATAACGGTAAATGAGTATATACAAAAACAAAATGTGTTTTTTGTTGTTTTGAAGTGTTTATAATTAAATTGCAACAAAGAAACGGAAACAGAATGTGAAAAAAATTTTATTTTGGCCAAGAAAAGTTGTCTTTAAAACCATTGTGCATTGAAACACACATACAAACAACGTTATTAAATGAAACAAAACAAAAAATAATGAAACATTAAAAACTCAGAGATGGAGTAATAAAGAAGAAATTATGAACAACATGTGCTACAAATTAAGAAAACACTTTGTGAATATTAAATAACGATAATCGAAATAAATTATTGTACATTAATCATTAACAATCATCAAAGATGTGAAAGTTGGTACTATACCAAATCATGTAGTTCTATTAGAACTAGTGTTTCCAATTCGGTTAATCGATTAACCGATTCTTCGATTAACCGCCTCTAAATCGGTTAATTTCGAAACAAATAATTTAAAATTTAAATAATTATTCGAATCGAATATTCCGTTAAAATTGGTTTAAATAACGGTAAACATTTTTTTAACCAAAACTTGCAGTTTTACCAAAACTTGTAAATTTTTTTTTCAAAAAATGGCAAGACAATCTTAGAATAAAGAAACGAAAATATAAAATATCAATAAATTCTTTTAAAATTGAGTGAAAGCGGTCCTTAAGGGCTCTAGATAAAATATTTTTATTGGCTTTAGGAAATTAGATAGAACATTTTTTATTCTGTTTTGATTCTTTGAAAAACTCAAATTAATGTTACCAATATTTCTATGTATTTCAAGACAATGTTGAATTTGTTTTAAATCGATGGCACAAAACTATCAATCAATTTACAAAATAATTCTGTAGGAATCCGACATCTTCTTCTATCTCAGCAATAAAATATTTTATAAAAATTCCCGACCACTGTAACTCTCAAACAGTGTTCCATTAAAAATGAAGAAAATACCTAGCTAGAACCAGTTTCAGAAGCTATTTTATCTGTTTACTTCGAAGAACATAAATCGCATGGATTAAACTCTTCCTTGGGAAATTTTAATTTTGTCAATACCAGGCATGGGATATAATAATAATATTTGTTTATTTAATTACAGTCAAATTACTTTTTTACGTCTAATAACATGTAATTGGGTATAATTGAGTAATTACCCTGTAATCAAATATGCAGATGTTGTTACTAATTCCCACGTTTGGTATCACACCCAAAAGTGTGAGTGTAGGTCTGAAATTATGTATGATATTGCAAAATTTCACATGTACATGATTGTAATGAATGTAATTGACGTCGCCCATGTCTGTTCTGAGAACGGTAACACTGGTAGGTCTTTTTGAAAGAAAAAACTGTGTAACTCAAGTTTAGAATGCAAAAAAAAAAAAGTTATAAATGACAGTAAAAATAGCACAAAAAAAAACAAAATTTGCACAAAAATGGCATGCAATTAAAAAAATTACTAAAATATCAGTTACATTTTTCGTTAAGTTTCAGTTTCATTAGTCTGTACGTATAGTAACAAAACGTATCTGTGGACAATAAAAGCCGAATTTTAAGGATGTTGATTATCTTTAAACTTAGATTAACAAAGTTTTAAAATCTGTTTTATTTGCTTTATCATGATAAAGACCAAAATTCTGAACAAGATGCAAGGCTGCTGACAAATTTTTTTAGTAAAGTTGGAAAGGCAGGCCAAAATCATTACCGTTTTAACTACACCAGATTGAACGGACAGCCCAAAAACTCGGCCTAAATGAGTTAAAAAAGTAAAGAAAATATTTTTTTTTTGTATGCATTGAAATTGTTGTGAAGTAAAATCGTAAATAAAACTGAAGCAAGTGGAAATTTTCAAATTCTATACTTGACATTTACATGATAACAAAACTTTTTTTTATACTATTTTTATTTATTAAAAGAATGCTATGTTACTTTTTTGATTCTACTTCCAAACTAATTAAGCCTTAAAGGTTTAAAACTTTCATTATTATAAAAGAACATTTTCCGAAATTTAAATTTACACACACTAAACAATATAAATATTTTTATTTTTTGTGTATATAATTTGAGTTTCAAATATATTTTATAGCAAATGGCTTTTTATGGTTAGTATCTGAAAAAATGTAGTTTTTACAAAATAATGCAAAAAAAAAAAACTTGCCCTGCTGATAACATTTGGTTTTCAAGAGCCCTTAGATTCCTCCAAATTAAAACCTGAAGATTCGAAGAAATGTTTATTAAAACATAGCAGGATGCTTTCAATCATCCTCAACAAATACTTTATTAACCAATGTAGTCAACATTACTTGATAATTAACAAAAAAAAAAAAAAAACTGTTATTTGTGTTTTTATTGATAAAAAAAACCAAAGAAATACATTTTAAACGATTAATCGCCAATTTTGTCGATTAACCGACCTGAATAACCGGTATCCATTTCCGATATTTTTTTTAGTAATGCCTTAACCGGTTAACCGCCTAGGTCCAATAATTGGAAACACTAATTATAACCTTAAAAAATACTATTGTACGGTATTTTTTTTTACTCGTTTGCTGTTATTCAACGTTTTGCCATTCTATTTTTTTGCTTGTTTGATAGAAGTAACATTTTCAGGGACAATAAAGTTTGTTCTATGTATACTATTTTTTATGATAAGGGAATGTATTGTATTGTAGCCTGTTCGCTGAAGGGAACATTTTCCTATCGTGCTGTTGCATGAATATGTCAATTGTCATCAAGTTTATTTCCTCTATCTGTATTTAAAAAAAAATGCAGGCCACGTGAATGCACACGTTTTTCATGGTTTTATTGTGTCGTTGCAAAAACAATGCAGTAAAAAGTGTCTTTTGTCATAAACGTAAAAGTGAATAACATACAAGTTTAAAAAAGTTTTCCAAATCGGGTTTTTGCAAACGGTAGGAACTTTATGCACAATTTAAATGAAACAATTTGTTATATAATAATAAATATGATAAATAAGAATATAATTAAATTTTCATATGGTCGCTTCTTTGTTCGTTAACGTGACAGGGGATAATGGGGAAATTTTTAACATGGGGCAATTTGGGACTTAGCATTTTTCTCAATAAAATATATTTAAAAAAAAAACAATTATCAAAGGACACACCAACAAATCCTAAGGATAATTTATAATATTAATTTTATAAGTGTTTTAAATAAAAAATTGTACAACAAAATTTGTCCCTGGATATGTAAAAATTTTAAATAATTGGTAATACTGAATTCATATAATTTGTGTTGACACTCGAACATTTTGCATGTTCTTTCATATGTTTTGATCCAAAATGCACTACATTTTTTTTTTTTCGTTAGACCAACACTCAGGGGATGCCCCCTATAATGCAATACATTGTGTTGATATCAGGAAATTAGGTTACGGGGAGGAGGAAAGAGGGAGTAGTGTTTGTGAATATTTGAGTTGAATTTCGCTACATTGTAATGGATTCACTGGACAATAGACTACAAACGGATGAGCTCTGCTAGATAAGCGAGTGTTTCGAATGAAAATACGGGCCCTGGGGATAAGTTCACTTATCTCAGCAGAGCAATTTCCATGGTAATATCGATAGAAACAATGTTACACAACCCACATTCCGACGATGCTCCAATGAGTCAATAGAGCTTGATACCCTCTCGTCATTGATGAGCGCCGACGCCCTCCTTTGCACACGGTCCAGAAGCTCCAAAATAGACTTTGAAGCTCCTGCCCATATATGGGAGTTGTATTCCATTTTCGGTCGGATATAGGTGGCATAAATATTAAGTAAATCGGAAGGAGTGAAGTACTTCTTACAACCGTCTCAGGAAACCGAGACACTTGAATGCTTCTTTCGACACCTGGAAAACGTGCTTATTCCAACGGACATCAGACTGAATATCCGATTCTTCAATATTAATACCACCCAATTGAACAGGTGACAGCGTTAAAGTCCACGGACCTATGGGTTAACATACAACATTGGGTCTTGTGCGCATTAAATTCTACCAAATTCGCACGACCCCGCTCAGAGATTGTAGAAAGATCATAATTGAGTGTATCATTCATATTCTGCCTTTTGCCCCAATCTCCTCAAGGCTTGGCCTACGATCGAAGGAAAATGAATGACAAATGTTGCTGTCGTCTGCAAAAGAGTAAATAGGGTTGAAGTTTGAACAAGAAGTTCATTTAGAAAAATGAGAAATAGGAAAGGAGAAAGAATGGAACCCTGAGGTACCCCTGAATTTAGCTGAAACTCGTCGGATGAGACCCCATCTATAACAACGCGTATAGTGCGATCTCTGAGAAAGCTCGAAACTAAGCGAGCGAAGTCGTTACCGACACCAAAAGCAATAAGCTTTGATATAAGCGCACCATGCCACACATGGTCGAACGCTTTGAAAATGTCCAGAGCAACCACCTTACTCTCACCAAAACGGTGGAAAATTAAAAAATTACTCTAAATTAAAATTTTTTTCTTGCATATTACAAGATAAACTTTTTGTTGAAAGAAATTCGAACAATTTTCATTAATTTAATGAATTTTTAAGGAAATTATGAAAATTTAAAAAAAAAAATTAATGAAAAAAGTAACAACATTAATGAAATTTCATTCACCTAATGATATTGTTCATTAAATCAATAAATTTTGCTAGTTGCCAACTGAAGTTCTGTTACTACTACTCAAATTCGGTTACTACGTCTCAAATTCGGTTATTACGAATTTCAGTCGGTTGGTAATATAGAACATTAGTTTTACCAACAAAGTTCGGTTAATTCAATTGAATTTTAGCTGCAGCAGCCATACTAACTGAATTTATAAGTTGTTAGCATTGAAATATAGTTTCAAATGAGGTTGGAACTTTCTTCATCTGTGTGATGAAATTTTTCGATTTTATATTTTGATTATGTCTTTTTTTTTTGTAACCCGGCGAAACTTATAAAAATATGTGCACACTAGGGCAATAGTTTTTTTTTTTTTGCTAAATGTTTACCTATCCGCACGTAATGGGCAATAATGGAGTAATAATAATAATAATAACGACCTTGTTCAGGTCATTTATGAAATAAAAACCTCCCGCATAAAGTGCATTTCCATAAAATGCAAAAAAAAGTTAAAAGTTATAACCCTAGTTCACACAGAAACTTTCGACTTCTAATAATCCGATTTAAAAAAATTAATATGATGCTTTATATAATCCTATCGAAAAATTTTGTATGACGTGTCACTCAAAAAACATTTTTATTTGTGAATTTCTTTTGTTTTTTTATTACACAAATTTAATTTTTAGAACACTTTAATTATTTTCCAAACAAATAACGACTGTTTTTGTTTATATTTCATTTACACTGTTGGGTTGCCATCTACCAACAAAAATGTGTTATTTGTATAAGAAAAAAGCTAACAAAAACCGAAAAACAATATCATGGCAATCTCTACTGTTTGACATAATATAAAGCTTTACATACTCAAACGTAAGTTAGACGAACGAATTATAAAAACTAATTTCCTTACGTATTAGTTCGGGTGCCACACATTCGTCTGAAATTATACACGTATTGCAAAAACATGGCATTAATAGAGTTTCATCCGAGAAATATAGTTATATAAGTTTGCATTAGTTTAGTTTAAATTTGATAATATCAGATTAAATTACATCCGAATAATCGCGCGATATAAATTAATTCAATTTTATATAGCGGTATAAATTTATATCTGAACTGATATAATATATACAAAATGGGCTATATATATCCGGTTTTTGTTTTTAAAACTTCAATAAAATCCGAAATATTTGCAGAAATAATTACCTTCAAATACATGTTTTGCTTCAACGTTATTAATCCATTCAGACCTTAGCCGCTTGCAAAAAGTTGACAACTTTATAATTTGTAGCAAATTCCTTTCCATTTGGACATTTTAATTTATCCAAAATATTTTCTTAAAATTACCAGAAACCTAAGTTATTTGAGAAAAAAAAACTTTAAAGTTTTTAGTAACTTACAACATTGCATAGCAATTACAATACAATGATTCAATACCTTTCCAACGAGCTATCACTGGTTGCGATCGCTTTAGTAGTTTTTTAAAACAACTTTCAATGAGGTCCCTTATGAAGAATTCTTCAATTTTGTCACATGTCATATGGAATTGCTCTATAGTGACTGGTTTAGTGGTGGTGTGCACCACTGTCATGTGACAAAATTGAAGAATTCTTCATAAGGGACCTCATCGTTGGAAAGGTATTGAATCAGGCTTTAATCAAAAAATAAAATTTTCCTAATTTTTCTTGTTAAATAATTAAAAATAATTCAATTATAAAAAATATAAAAACAATGAGAACAAGGTGGTCTCTTAAATGCTCTTCTCCTGTCCAAACAAGGAGTCGGGGCCCATTTTTTTATTGCTGATTCTTAAAGCAAAAATTATGAGGAATCAAAAAAAAATAAAATTAGCCGGAAAATTTAGGAGCTTCTGTAGAAAATCGGAAATTTAATTTTCATGGGAAAATTTAATTTTCATGGGAAAAAAGGTAAATTTCTGAGAAAAATTAGGAAAATTTTATTTTTCAATTAAAGCCTGATTCAATACCTTTCCAACGAGCTATCACTCGTTGCGATCGCTTTAGTAGTTTTTTTTAAAACAACTTTCAATGAGGTCCCTTATGAAGAATTCTTCAATTTTGTCACATGACAGTGGTGCACACCACCACTAAAACCAGTCACTATAAAAAAAAAAAAAATATGTAGGTACATTATTTTTTGCTGGGCAATCGATTGAGACTATTTATTTTAAAATCGGAGAAGGGTCGTCCAAAAATTTGCCAATTTTGATCGTTTTCATATGGAATTGCTCCATATATATATATATATATATATATATACATATATATAAATATATATAATTATGCATGCCTGTAGGCTAGTTGATGGAGGGCTGGCTTATCAGTGTAGAGGTCGTGGGTTCGATTCCCACCAGACTGGTTTGTTTTCGCTACAACACGTCGAAGGCCATAGTAGCTGGTGCTCGGTTAGGGTAATAGTATATAATTTGTAAATATATGATTATTAATAAATAAAAAAAAAAAAAATTATATAATTATGTTTCGGTTAATATAAAATTAAGTATTATATTATGCAAATATTTTAACTCGGGAAATTCAAGATTTACGAGGGAGGATCAATATGTCCGTGAGTTTTCGAACTTCCCTCGTAGTTATATGAAATGCGACACTGCTCCCATCAAGTACCCCTGTTAATAGACCACTGTGAAATGTTGAGCAAGTTCCGTCATTTACTTTGCGTTTAACAGCTGTTCAAAACATACAACCTCGTGGATTTTTTTAAAAATGGAAAAAAGTGAATTTTGAGTGCTCATTAAACATTATTTTTGCAAAAAAAAAACCGTCAATCGAACCACGAAAAGCTTGATAAATACTATGGGGACTCTGCACCATCGATTTCAATAAAAAAGGGGTTTATTGACTTTCGTTGTGGTCGCACAAGTACAAATGACGCTAAACGTTCTGGACGGCCAATGGAGGTCAATACACCTGAAAATGTCGAAAAAATCCTCGATATGGTGTTGGCCAATCGAAGAGTAAAAGTGCGTGAGATTGTTGATGCAAAAGGCATTTCATATGGCAGTGTGGTTTGGATTTTAAATGATCAGTTAGGTACCGCGTTTGCTCCCAATTGGCCATAAACGTAATCGTGTGACAACTTGCAAGGATTGTTTGGAGTTTTTAAACCGCAATTCGAATGAGTTTTTGAGGCGTTTTGGCAACTGTGGATGAAACATGGATCCATTACAACACTCCGGAGACCAAGTAGCAGTCTAAACAATGGGTTTCTCCGGGTGAACCGCCTCCGAAGAAGGTCAGGGTAAGTTTGTCGGCCAATAACGTTATGGCAACAGTTTTTTGGGATGCACGAGGGATAAACCACATCGATTACCTTCAAAAGGGAAAAACAATAAACGATGAATATGGCCAAGAAAAAGTTCTTTTCCACCAAGATAATGCAAGAGGGGGCACACGTTGCATTCTCAATGGCAAATTTCCATGAATTGGGCTACGAATCGGTACCTCATCTGCGATATTCTCCGGATTTAGCCCCCAGTAACTATTTGCTATTTCCAAACCTAAATAATATCTCGGTGGAAAGAGATTTAGCTCCAATGATGAAATTATTGATTAAACAAATGCCTATTTTATGGACCTCGAAAAATCCTATATTGGAAGGGATACAAAATTGGAGAAACGTTGGACTAAGTGTATTGAGCTAAAAGGAGATTATGTTGAAAAATAAATTATTTTTTTTTGCAAAAAATTGTGTTTCCTTCAAAAAGTCACGGACTTATTGATCCGTCCTCGTATAATCGTCAAAAACTACGTATTTTGTCTTCGTAATCTCAAAAGTTTCAGATTTGCAGGCAAAAAGTGGCGGTGAAATTTAACACATCTTTGTAAAAAATATGTTTAAAGTTTAGGAAATTTAGAATTAATTTAAAAACAGCGTTAAAATACTAAAGAAAACATACATGTTTAAGGCCATTTTGACACTATGTCGTGGACACAGGCTGCCACATATTTGATTTATTTTTAATATTGGTGAACAAATTATTCACTATTTTTGCCTTTTCATATATCCGACTTTTTTTAAGATCGGAGGCACCCCCATCGGGACTATACTACATGTCTTGTATTAATAAAATCAAAACTTTTATAAGGAAGAGTTAAAGCCCACTAGTGTGATTGTAGCCTAAAAGAAATAATTATAAAGAAAAAATATAAAATTTGAAAATTTTAAAAATTTTAAAATTTTAAAATTTACCTGACATCGCCCAGGTGTTATTTAAACTAAATTATGTATTTCCAGTTCACTTTGAATTATATTTTGGACGACCTCAGATGCTTTTTAAGGGTCCTTAGGTGTGTATCCTTTATTTTAAACTATTTCGTCAATACTTACAACTTTATTTAATCAATTTTTTAAATAAAATTTTAAAAATAATATTAAATAAAATTTTAAAACATTTACACATTTTTTTTAAATTTCTAAAAAAGCTACATCATTATAACACACAGACTAGTTTAGATGCTTAATTTTAAAATGTCACATTACAAGGAGCACCGATCGAAACTTGTTTACATTTATTTGAAAAAAAAAATATGAAAATTTGAGTCAAATTTGACCACGTTAATACATGATGCATATCGATCAAAGTTTGAGGCTTAGATTTATTTCGAAAAATTAAAAAAAAATAGTCTCTGTGTGCTGAACACTAGTCGTTTTAATGGCTTTTGAGATATGTAATATATATCGTAAGAAATACTGGGAACATTATTACCAGATGCGTGCGTAGCAAACCAAATTGAAATAAAAAGAGCACTGTAAGTAAAGTATCAACTTTTGAAACTACACACTGCGGCACACGTGAACTTAGGTTTGGGTTGTCTGGTATCTTTGGTATTGTTTGGTAGCTCCGTATTGGTATCTCCATTTTAAAAGATTATGTCGAAATACACAGAACAAATTTTTGTCAAAAAATTTTAATTAAAATTTTGTTAGATATTAAACTGACTTTCAATTTAATGTTTAATAATATTTCTTAATTGTTTAATTGAAAATGAATTTGGTATAAACAAAATTTCCAGTTTTTATAACGTATAATAACAACATAGAAACAATACAAAAATTTTAAAAAATCGCCAAAATTAAAAAAATCGATAAAAGTAAAAAATTCGTGTTTTTTTTAGTTTTGTTGATTTTTTTCAATTTCAGCAATTTTGTTTTAATTTTAGAGATTTATTTAAATTTAAACAATTTTTTAAAATTCTTGCAATTTTGAGCATTGTTTTTCTAAATTTTGGGGTTTTTATAATGTTTTTGATTTTTTTAAATATTTACGATTTTTTTACTATTTTGGTGATTTTTTTTTTAAATTTTATAATTTTGGCGATTTGTTTTTAATTTAGGCATTTTTTCCCCCAATTTTTGGAGATTTTTTTTTAAATTTTAATTATTGGTTTAATATTATCCAATAAAAATTTGTTTGAAATAAAAAACAATATTCAATTAAATTTTTAATAGATATGAATAAAACTATAATTGAAAATAATATCAATTAAATAGTTAAAAATTATTTCAATGTTACTACAATTTCCTCAATAGGACCAAATTAAATTAAACTTTTAACTGAATCGACGAATATTTTAATTGAAACTCAATTTTTGTTTTTTCTGTGTAGACTATTTAAATTTTATTTTCAAGCAATTTTTTGATTATATTTTAATGCAAAGCCATCGTAATGTCTTATGAAATGAGACCTTTTTGTCCAAAATCAACTCCAACAATCATAGCCACCCATTTGCAGGCGATGTTTTCTAATGAAATTTGAAGATCCAAGTCAAAAATAAATATTTTATATTAAATTTATCAATAACGTTGTTATTTCCTAAAAATTGTATTAAGTTTTTTAAATTTGACAAATCATTTCGGGGGGTCTAACTTTTAACTGAATCAACGAATATTTTAATTGAAACTCAATTTTGGTTTTTTCTGTGTAGACATATTTAAATTTTATTTTGAAAGCAAGTTTTCAAGCAATTTTTTGATTATTTAATGTAAAGACATCGTAATGTATTATGAAATGAAACCTTTTTGTCCAAATCAACTCTAATAATCATAGCCGCCCATTTGCAGGCGATGTTTTCTAATGAAATAAAATAAATATTTTTATATTAAATTTTTCAATAACGTTGTTAATTCCTAACAATTGTATTAAGTTTTTAAATTTGTCAAAATCATTTCGGGGGGTCTAGCCCCCTTGCCCGCCTCATTCTCTACATGCCTGACACTTAGTGTGAAAGGCAAGTGTCATATAGTTAAGATACATTGTAAGTTTTGGGTTGCTAGCTCTAAAGGTTGTGGAAATATCGCAACCGTAAGAAGGCAAAAAATGCAAATTCGTACGACATTCATTGATACCGCATTTAAAGGGTACTGTTATTGTGCTTTAAATATAAACTGGGCAAAATCTTTTTTTTATTGGAAAATACTGTTTTTTTTTTTTAACCGTTTATTTAAAAAACTTCAAAGAATGAATTTAAGTGGATGAAAAATAAAGAAAATGTTCACTAAACTACACTCTTTAGAAAAGTTAATACAAAAGTCTATTAAACGGCTTGTAATTCAGTTGAACTAATTTTTTCAGTATTTGAACTCATTTGTCCACCTAATATTTTTTTTTTTTTTTATTTCTTTATTTTGCTTAACCACAATTGTTAAAAAAAAAAAAATTCGTTTCTCATCTACCAGTCCCACGGCGTTTCTTTTTCCTAACTTTTTTTTATATAATCATAAAATAGGCTTTATTTCGTAATAACAGCAATCTTTTCTGACTTTTTTTAGACTATTTTTCAAGAAAAATGAAGCATACCTTGAGAAACGGATAGCACTATTGCAAACAGAATGTCTTTTTTATTTAGAATCAGGAATTTTCAGTATTGTCTGTTTGTAGTGCCACATGGCGCGATCTTTAAAATTAATGAATTTTTATTTTTGGTTGAAGTGCCTAAAATTTTAATAAAAAAAAACCTTAAGTCACATGGAAAACCATAAATATTAACATAACTTTTTTTCTACAAACAAAAATATTTTTATGCATGTGTTTATGTATCATTAATTAAAACCAACAAATATTGTTAAATTTTCAAAATGACAAGTTATACAAATTATGTGGTACCGAAGATATTTATCACCTCCAACCACAGCCAATGACAAGCGTATAATGTCCCTTAAAAAAGCAATAAGTGGATTTTCGTTTATTGCACGCTCTAGTTTTATTGCAAATGGTTCCAATTGAAAGAATCCGTTAAAAACTTAAGCCATAAAATTTTGGCCGAGACTGGCCCAATTTTAAAAATATTGAATTTCTACCAAAACTTCAATATTTTGAAAATAAAATTTATTTATTCCTTTAACACATTTTTTACCAACGTGTCTTTCAAAATACGGAAATTTTTAAGGGCCGATAACTTTTGATAGGAGGGCAACACATTAATAAGTAGGAAGAATTTCCTGAGTGTTGCTTCTCTTTAAAAAAATATATATATATAGCAACGTAATATAAATTAAAATTTGAAGTCTTTGGTACAAACGTGGTTTGTAACTTCAGGGTTGCCATATAATGATTTGAAAAACAAAATACTGTTTTGAAATTCATTTTAAATCGAATTTACTCTTTTTAAATTCATCTAGAAAATTGATTATATTGCCAAAAAAGTAACAAAATTTTAATGTTTTCATGAAAGTTAGCATAATTTTCGGAAAAATATCACCTTAATTTAACTAGACTATATTTATCTTTACATTTAGTTAAAAATTAATTAACCCTTAGTAGCCTGGGGACAATAAGGGCCCATAAAATTCAATTTTAGTTATGACTACAATATTGCAAAGCTTTTAAAGTTATAAAAAAAAAATTGCCACTTGATAAAAATAAATATTTTATGTAACTTGATCCTCCTAGGGTTAGTGTTTCCACTTTTAACCAAAATAGACTCCCTGGAAATGTGTAAAACAATTTATTTCATATTTTCATTAAAGGGGGACTAAGCTAACGAACAAGTGCAATTCATCAGCGCATCAATAATTTTTTTATGGGTAAACAAAAAAGCAAATAAATATATAGCCCCTTATTTTTGTTTGGCAAATCGTTAGATTGAACCTTTTATTTGATAAACATTTTCTTTGAAATAAATGTGAAAAAGGAGCAGGTAACGGAATAGAAATATTGGTACATAAGGGGTTTTGTTAGTTTAGTACCCTTTATTACATATCCAAATTTAATAAAATCAGAAGGAACTCATTTTGTAAATTTCCTAGTGGTTCTTTTTGGTCAAAGTGAAAACATGAAGTATATGTAGATCAAAATGCATAACATATTTTATTTTTCATCAATTTAAAAGCTTAACACCTTTGTTGTCATAATATAAATTACGTTTTAGTGGACTTTTTGTCCCCAGGGTTTAAAGATTTTTTTAAATAAAGGTCTAATCGAATTTAAGTGATATATTTCGGAAATTAAGCAAAACTTTGATGAAAATTTAAAAAAATTTGTTTTTTCAAAATAACAACTTCTATATCAATAGAAATTGCTATTTTCATAGTTAACGACATCCTCAATTTAGGTCATTCAAAAATCCTCAGAAATTTTTCAAAAACAGTTGAGGGGGGTAACATATGTTTTTTTTTTATTGTGCAAGCAAAAACTTTTTTATACATGTGTTTATGTATCATTAATTAAACCAACAAATATCGTTAAATTTTCAAAATGACAAGTTATACAATTATGTGGTAACAAAAATACTTATCATCTCCATCCACCGCCAAAGACGAGCGTATATAGGGATGTCCCTTAAACAACGATTTGTCTTTTTCGTTTATCACACACCCCAGATTTATTGCAAGTGGTTTCAAATTTTTAACGTTAACCAGTGCCGAATTTTGGCAGAAAATGGAAAATTTTTGGAAAAGTGAATTTCTATCAAAATGTAATTTATTCCTTTAACCCATCTTTTGCCAAAGTATCTTTAAAAACACGTCAATACTTAAGAGCTTATAACTTTTGATAGGAGGGAAATATAGCAATGCAGTATAAAGCAGTTTAAAATCTGAAGTCTTTGGTACAAAAGTGGCTTTTAAAATATTTTTAATTGGTAATGTCAGGGTTGTCATATAATGATTTGAAAAACAAAATGTTATCTTTTTTCAAAAAATATTTAAAAATGTAAGTATGAACGGCGTTATAAATATGATAAAGGCATAAAAGAAACTTTGAGAAATAAAAATATTTGTCGTTCAGCATATACTTTTTGAAACAAGGACATACTCACTGATCTAATCAAGATTTTTGCGTTGTTGGAAACATCGAAGTTTGAGGAAAATCAATTCGTTATCGTTTTTAATATCAAAAATGTGTTAGTTTTTCTTAACCGGCAAGGGAATATGTAAATTTGAGAAATTATGGTTGCCAAATAACCATTTTTAAGACTGTTTAAATATATATAAATTTTTTACAAAATTCTCAATACTAATGAAATTTTTTTGGAATATATTTGATTTGCTAATACATAAAAATAAAATTTTTAAAAAATATTCACAAAGCTTCAAATTATGAATTACAATTAATTATACCAAGACTAGAAAGCGCGATTAGGATATAAAATTACTGAAAATGCCAAATTTTCCGATATCATTATCATTAACCTACTATAAACCAGAAATAAATAATGATGTACAAATTTATAAAAAAAAATGCAAAAACGTTTTTTTTAATGCATTTTAAATATTTTTTAAAATGTCTAAAGAAACAAAAATAAATAAAAAAAAAATAATTCGTGTTTGTGTGCGGAGCTACAAATTTCAAGGACATTTTATGAAAATGTATTATTTTGTCAAAAAATTAACAAAATTTGCAGGTTTTCTTGAAAGTTAGCATAATTTCGGAAAAATATCACTTTATTTTGACTAGAATATATTTGCTCACATCATAATTCATAGACTATATTTATCTTCAATATTATTTAAAAATAACACACTGCTACAAAAAAAACTTTTTGTCAGAACTTGAAAACCGACCTAGTGGGGGTTGTAGGCCTAGGTGAGGACATACAAAAACCGTTTTCAAAAATTTTTAAACACCCTCAAAATTTTGAGTTATTTTCAAAAACTGTTTTAGGGTAGGTCGTAGCACTTTAGTACCTCTAACTCACACATTTTTTGACCGATTTTAAAATTTTAAACAGTTTTGGAAAGACAAAGAATTAGGCTTTCATGAAATGTATTCATTAAATATATATTCCAAGACATTAGGTAAGTGTTTAGCAAAAGTTTCTCTTTTTTTTATTTTTTTTTCCAAATTTTTCAAATTCAACAAGAGTTATTTTAATTTTTTTTTATGAAAACCTATCTTTTTTTGCACTGTATTTTAAAGACAATTTTATATAGAAAAAACGAGATATTATTTGTTAAATCGGTTTCTATTTGCAAAAGTTACTAAACTTTTTCTAAAGTAAAATGTTAAGATTGCAGACTTTTCTTCTGGTAAACCACTTGACTTACAAAAACGCTTGTTTAATTTTTTTTTTTTTATTCATATGGTTTGCGCTGGGGGAGAAAATGCTAAAAACAGGTGTTAATGAAAGTTGAATAACTTTTACAATTTTCATCCGATTTGAAAAATTAAAACCATGTTTTGTTAAGAACTAAATTTTCTTTATACGGTTGGTATAAATTTTTATAAGCTTCATATTAAAATAAGCAATGAAAAGCTACTAAAATCAAAAAGTTTATAATTTTCGTTTTTTTTTTGTAGATATTCTTAACAAAACAATACTTATAACTTACAAATGTATAAGAAATGCACGTCATTTTAAAGCCTAATCAGTTTTCTTTCCAAACCCGTTAAAAACATGTAAATCGGACAAAAACTGACTGAGTAACAGGTCGATAAGTTGACGAACATCACTTGAAACGGTTTTTTTAGAATAACTTCTGAATTTGAGGGTGTTTCTGAAATTTTTTGACACAATTTGTAATGTACTCAACAAGACCTATAACCCACGCTAGGTCGTTTTCCAAGTTTTTTTTCATTGTAGCACCGTGTAATTAACCCTTAATGGCCTGAGGACAAAAAAACACCCATGAAATGTAATTTTTTATAATGACTATAATATGGCAAAGCTTTTAAATTTATGAAAAAAAATTCCCACTTGAAAAAAAATGTATTTTATGTATCGTTGGTCACCTAGGGTTAGTGTTTCAACTTTTGACCAAAAAAGGGCCCCCCCACACATATCACATATCCAAATTCAATCAAAATCTGAAAAAATTCATTCTGTAAGTTTCCTAGTGTTTTTTTTTTGGCCAAAGTGAAAACATTATCCCTATGTGGATCAAATTGCATTGAATATTTATAGTCATTAAGTAGAACATAAAAAAATTAAAGCTTTACACCCTTGTCATAATATAAATTACGTTTTATGGGACTTTTTTGTCCACCAGGCCATCAAGGGTTACCAATTTTTTAAATAAAAGTCTTATCGAATGTAGGTGATATATCTTGAAAATTAAGCAACCTTTCATGGAAACTTTAAAATTTTGTTAAATTTTTGACAATATTCTCAGTTTTTATAAAATGTACTTCAAAATCGCTCCACACATAAACAAACACGAATAATAATTTTATCTTTAATTGTCTTCTTTAACTACAACTTATATATTTCAATACCAATTGCTATTTTCATAGCAATCGACATCTCCAATGTAGGCCATTTAAAATTCTTTAATTTAATTTCTTCGTCATTTTTTATTCCAAGTTTAAGTCTGCTAATGACAGCTGATGAAGTCAGAATTCCATATCTGAGTATATTGAAGGAATAAATGAAATAAAAAATTTCATTTTTCAAAATTTCGAATTTTGGGATTTTTTAATTAAAATTCATTTTGTTTAAATTCGGCTTGGCTTAATGTTTTCCTAAAACAAAAATAATCTATTTCTTCCATTGTGAACTATTTGCTATAAAACTGACGGGGAGTGTAATGACAAGTCTATTTATAAGGGACCACCCTAGTGCATATTTTTGATCAGCAAAATATATATTGATACCATGTCATAGTTGTGATGACAGCAATATATAAGATATGTGGTATTTATAATATTTGGAACTTTTTTAAATGGTTGGTATTCTATTGAGATAGTAATTAAAATTTAAAAAATAAACATGCATTTTTCCAGATCACGAAGGCGAACGAATGCCGTGTGGAAGCCGCTTTCTATATTTATAATTCTTATCTTTATATATATACTAGCTGTGTGTACCCGGCGTTGCCTGGGTTTCCTTCGTATTACTGGAATAATTTGATACATAAAATATTTGGAACATAGTTAGAAATTTATTTAAAATCTTTAAAAGAATTGCAATTATTTAAAGAAATTGTATGGAGATGGTCATCTTCATAGAATATATTTCCTTCCTGAGCTTCCATTATCTACATGCCAAATTTCAATAAAATCGGTTCGGCCGTTTATAAAAAACAGAAAAAGTGGGCATAAAATAGCCACGCCCACCATATCGTAATTTTTTTTTCACTCTCTATGTACCAAATTTCAATAAAATCCGTTCAGTCGTTTGGGCGTGATGGGCGTAATATTAATCAGGATAGTGAAAATGTGGGCGTAAAAGTGCCATGCGCACAATATCTAAATGTAATATAACTTAAAGTGCTTATCTGTGATATCTTTTTCTGGGTATAAAATATCAATTACATAGCATAAGCCATATCGAATATAGCGAAAAAGTGGGCGTAAATGTGCCACGCCCACCATATCGAAATCAAATACAGCACATATTACTTTTCAGTTTGCCCACTATCTGTGTACCAAAATTTAATAAAATCCTTTAAGCCATATAAGTGATAACAAAAAGTGGGCGTAAAACTGCCACGCCCACCAAGTCTTAATCTATTATAGCAAATAGTGCTTATGAGTCATCCCAATATCTGTGTACCAAATTTCAACAAAATCTGTTCAGCCATATAGAAGATAGTGAAGATGTGGGCGTAAAAGTGCCACGCCCACAATATCTAAATTTGATATAACTTAAAGTGCTTACCTGTGATATCTCTTTCTGGGTACCAAATATCAATTGCATCGGTATAAGCCATATCGAAAATAGTGAAAAAGTGGGCGTAGAAGTCATCATATAAAAATTTCATATAGACTATAGTTCCTTCCAGACCGCCCACTATCTATGTGTCAAATTTCATAATTAATAATAAGGATTTTATTTTTTATAAAAATTTAATTTTTTTTTAGGCGAACGATATTACACAGACAGAATTTGGTTGGACGATAAATAATGAAATTGTTCAGTAAATCAATTAAACTTTTCTTTACAAAATAAACAAAAGTTTTATAAAAACTAACGAAAAGCTTAATTCTTTTTATGAAACTACATAAAACTTCTTCTCTGGGTGCATGAAACTTTTAGTTAATAAAATATTAATTTTTATACAATTTTATGAAAACTATCGAAAGATTATGAAAGAATCAGTGAAAGAATTGCAGTGCAATTTCATTGATTTAATGCAAAAAATCATTATAATTTTCTCGGTGCTATTAATTTTCTCGGTGTGATATTAAAGGGTTTTGAAATGATAGTCGATAAAAGTTGTCAATCTTGATTTTAAGTGATCCAGTTAAATGTAATTATAAATTAACCCTAATATTTCACTAGCAAAATCTTAAATTCTTAACTCTTCCACTACCCTTGTACACTAAAGTGCACACCATTTTTAAAAAAATATAAAAAATTTGATAACACAGTTAAGCTGCATTTACATTAGCTCGAAATCCGGTTTAAACTAGATTTCGAAACCTACTTCGTGTATCATATATACATAACCATATGATCGAAATCTATTTTAAACTGGATTTCGACGGTATACGTAAATTCAGCTTTAAGATTTATATTTTATCTTAGACATGTTCATTAGGATCTTGATCATTGAAAAAAACAATCATTCTCTGCATAAACTGTTCATCAGGACAATATAGTCGCGATATTTGTTAACAAAGTTCGATTTTTAAAATCTGCCTTTATAACCGAAATAAGGGACATTTGATGTATCTCCTAAGCTAACAAAGCTAGAATCACGCGTATTTGCCCGTAGCTTCGTTTAATGACCAGAAAAAAACACACAAAGCATTTTTGTTTATTTTAATGTTTTAGTCGTAAGAAAGGGCTGAAAAATTTAAAAATTTGATATTCGTACAAATTTTTTTGTGTGTGTACTAGGGGGAGGGGACATAAATGTAATTTTTTTTTTTTTTCTAATTGGAGGACCCTAACAAGAATCTTAAGTCAACATTAACATATATACACACACAAAAAGTCGGTAGTGTGAAACGGTTTTAAATTATAATGTGGCAAACATGCAAATAAAATTATTTATTCGTTCATTTCATTATCATGCTGTGCGAAAGGCGCCTATAACTAGATTTTGTTGTTGCTTTTCATTTTGTTATTCTTGTTGTTTCGGATGATTCCTCTGATGTCAATGTTAATTATACTTCAAACAGCTTAAATATGTGTTTTTATCATGGATGGTAACCGATTCGATGACGGAATAGGTAGGGTAATGATATTTTATTTCGTTAACGAAATTTTAGGGGTATCGATATTTCAGTTATTTCGGTTTAGAGTTTTTTAGCGTTAGCGGGTTTTCACTTGTTCCGGTAACGGTATTTTAGTTATTTCGGTAACGTTATTTTGGGACAACGGGTTTTTAGTTATTTCGGTAACGGCCATCCATGGTTTTAGTATGCCAACGTGTCAGTTTTTGTACCGCGAATAATATAAGGTGAGAAACAAATAGTAATAATGGTGGATTTCGATGAAATTTCACCAAATAGTTGATAAAAAAAATTTTTGAAAATTAATTTTTCGGGGCATTAATTTAAGTTTCCGTTTAAAAGTTAAAAAAAAAATCAGAGTTGTGTTGATAATGGTAAAAAAAACCTTATAAAACTTTACTTAAAACTAATCATGCGAACTACACTCAAAAAAAAAGTTTGTAAAGTCAACAAAAAATGTTGCTGAGTCAGCAAAATTTTGGTCAATAAATAAAAAATCTGTAAGCAAAATCTCTACAATAAGTAACAAATATATATAAATTTCCGTTTTCCCAACATTGACGACATGAATTAATGTAATATCTGAAAATATCTAGAAATAATTATATATAACATAAACAAATTTATCTTTCAACTACTTCCATCTATGGTTGCCTAAATTATTGCTTTTTTAAAAGGCAGACAAATATCTTAGATAATTCTAGAAACGAAACGAAAAAACAACAATAGACATACACAACCATTTTTTTGCAATAAGAAAAAGGAAACATAAAAAATTACCTAAGATATGTGTCCTTGTCTTTTGCTTTAGCCTGTCTAGCTGAACGTATATTCGATTGCAATTTCAAACTGCCAATTTGACCACACTACATTAATAATCATTATTAAAATCTAGTTTACAACTACATATTTGATCCTTATAAAATTTAAATGCTTTATTTTGTCTTTAATTTAATTAATAGAAAATTACTTTCACAAGTCGGTGACAACACAAAATTTAAGTTATTTTAAGTCAATTTTTTTTTATGTATGAAAAACGGATACAAAAATTTATATGATTTTTTATATGTCTCATAAGAGTTGTACTTTTTAGTATAAATTTACTCTTCTCTGATACATCTTGCCATGCCGAAACATCTACTTCATTCTGCGTCGTCATCTGCTTGTCGTATGTACTTATCAGCATACCTTCTTTAGCAAAATAAATTAATAAAATATTAGTAAAACATTAGTTCAACACAGTTAGGTGCTGAATAAGTATAACTAAAATTTTAGCTGAAAAGATAATTATACAAAAAAAATTTACTGAAAAATAGTGTACTTGATTTACAAGACGCTTTACCAACATTTTACTAATTTATATTTTTGACTGTACACAAAAATTGAAAATATTCTTAATTTTCAGATTACCCATTTATCGTAAAAAATCTCATTAAAAATAATGACAGATCATAACTAACCACCTTACGAAGAATCAAAAAATATGTGGTTACATATATGCTTACCAGTATAGATAAAAATATTGAATATAAAAATAAATTTCCAAAAAAACTATTTAAATAAAACTTTTGAGAAAAAATTTGTTTATATAAAATGTGTCCACACGGCATTCGAACATGGGACTCCATGTTGCCAGTCAAATGCTTTACATTCTGATCTATCTCGACATTCTGATCTATCGCGATCTTTTCGACTTACAAAAAATCAAAATTAGGTAGTTATACATGGTTGGCTAAAAGTCACGTCTGCGTGTAAAAAATATTTAACTTTATTGTTTATTATTATTTTTTTTTTTTTTTCACATTCATCGATACTTGTTACCCAACAAGCAAAACTATACGAAAACATACAAAATTACACAAACAAGCAACGGACCAAAGTTTTCGAATTTTATATTTTCAATGGGCATTCAATTTTAGTGATGAAAAATTCAGTACTGACTCAAAATTCAGGAGTAAAGATTTAACTGCACCTGATGAAAATGGTATTCATCTATCAGATATTATTTTTCGTAATTAAAATTGAAATCATGCAAAGTTTATACTAAATTTAAAAAAAAAAATAACAATAAAAATTATAATAAATAAAAATTTTTTTTAATTTTTACAAGCAGGCGTGACTGTTGGCCCACCCTGTGTATGTACTTACTAGAGGTAGAACAAAAGAATGAGTGTAAAATATATTTTTAAAACATTTGCAGATCATTTCTTAATATTTAAAACAATGATAAAAATAAGTACTTATGGGAAAAGCATTATTTTTTGGTATTGAAATAATGAGAAAAATAACTACACTACAAAATTTTAGTCTGGAGACTGCTTGCAGAAAAAATGTTAATGACAGCAAATATTGTGCTGAAATTCATCGAGTTGGTTATTGGCAACAAAATTGGTAGATTCAGCAAATGTTTTGCTTACACTCTTAGTTAGTTAGTGCTAAAAGTTAACAACATTTTTGCTCAGTATTAGTAGACTAAAAAAAAAAAACTAAAAAAATTTTTAAAAGAATATACTTTAGTCAATTTATTTGCTGAAAATCTTAAATTAGTTTTTATTCTTTTTAAAAATAATTTATACCTCATTTATAATAGATCCAAAAACGAGTTGTTTTCAGAAACTTCATTTATAGTTGTAAAATTTCTTACAAATTTTAAACCAGAAACTAAAAGATGTTCGGCTACATATTCAATTTACTTTTTAATTTCAATAAACCGTGATTTTCGATTGATTTTGACAACGGAATTTGTTTTAAGTAAAACAAAAAATACTTAAGCGCAAAAAAGATAATTTAGTTTTTTGTAAATATGAAATAATGAGTTCAGTTATTTTAATGACGTGCTTTGGAAAAAATAGGAATGCTTGAACTTTTGTATTTTTACTAAAATATATAACAAATTTAGTACAAATTCTTGTGTTTGTACTCAAAATTTAAGAATTTTATCTAAAAATGTACTAAATTTTTTCAAATATTTGGTGTTCGGCCAAGTTAGGCCAAAATTTGTCCGAACATTACTTTTTAGAAAAATCTGAATACTCGGTCGGAATAATAAAATTTTGCGTTGAAATGACCCTAACATTGTAGTTAATGATAAAACATTTTATATGTAATCATGCTAATTAATATATACCATATGTAATATAGTAATAATATATGCCACATCTACGGTAATATGAATCGATATATATATAGATATTAATACCATTTCAAAAATTTCAAAAATTTTCGAAAAACCTCATACAAAATAAAATTATATGTAATCATATGCGCCATCACATATATCCATATGACTTATATAAAGCTATATGTTTTTAAATAATAGTATATTAAATAAGATATGATGGTATATGAGCGTTATTATTTGGGTGGTTGATTTTTTTATATGTCTTACAAGAGTTGTACTTTTTAGTATTATTTTCCTTACCTCTACTAAGTTTTGACATGCCGCGACATCTAATTCATTCTGCGTATATCATTCAATCTGGTTGTCGTTATAGATTTTTATCCATAACTTTGAATTTCGTAAGAGCTACACATATTAATTTGGCAACAGCATAGTGGAATAAATTATAATTCACATATATTTTTTTGAAAATTTTAAAAAACCTGTTTTTTTTTTAACCTTCAAAAGATTATTTCGTTCGCTTATTTTATTTTAAGAACGATAACAGTGGCTTTTAAATGAGGTATCAGTGAATTACGTTGCTTTAACCGTTAAAAAGATATGTACGATGAAGTACGACTACTTTTGTCAAATTTTCGATATTTTTTCATATTTTAAAACGTGATATTTCCACAACCGTGAGAGCTTCCAACCTAAAACTTCTACGATGACATATCAATATGACACTTACATTCCGTACAAAGTTTGGTTAAAATGAATGTCGGTAGAGGTCGAAAATTTTATATTTTTTGATGGTTTTATATGGAATGAGTCATTTGTCAAATTTTCCCATAATGCTTTGAAAAAGCGAATACCGACTAAAAGCATTTTCTGACCGAAAACTTATTTTATTATTTTTGGGTTAAAGATCATAAAAGTAGACAGTCGCAGCTTTAAGCAGTTTTGTTTTTATTCTTGAAGTGGTTTGTTTAGAAACTGTAGGTCATCAAAGTTCACTAGTTTCAAGATTTTGAAATAGTTATTAAAAAAGTAAATAAAATCGTTTTTTAAAATTTTAAAGATCAAAAATCGGTAATGACTATATTGCTCCATTGAGTCTTCCTGTTCACAATATAAATAAAGTCGAAAATTTTTTATGGATGTGTATTTATGATTAACAAAATTGACCCATATGAACTTTTTTTTGGGAATTTTAAAGTAAAGATGTTTTTGAGAAAAAACTATATATTTCGTTAAGATATTTTGAGGTTATTGATATTTTAAAATTATTATGCTAGGCTATTTTAGGGTTAATACCCTTGCATGTATGTAGGGTAATTTAGTGTTATCGGTATTTTAAGTTAGTTCGTTAGTGTTATTTTAAGGTAAAAAATAGTTCCTTGATACGGTATTGAATCGTTATCGGTATTTTAGGGTTAGTGTTTGCCAATCATGAAAAAAGTTACGGCAAAAAAAAAACACAGACACTTTTACACATTCATTGGTTTTTAGCGTGTGACATTGATTACTTACATTGATTTGTACAGAAAAGTAATCAAGCACCACCTACAAATCAACCAAAAACATAACATTTTGCTGTCTTAGACAAGATTTTATTTTTCTCAACGAGGAATACTGGTATCACATTGAAGAGCTAGCGTAAGTTAGAGAATTAAAATTTTCATTAATTTACCCTTGTCAGATTTCTAATTACTTCATATTTTTGTTACCAAAGAAATTTTGCTCTAATTACAATAATACGAGTGTTTGATGTACTTTCAACGGAATTTACTATATTTTGTTTTATATTTGACGAAATTATCGCATATGGTGCCGCATATGTTTTTTAACTTTATACACATTGTCGAACATAAATTTGAGGTGGAAAATTTTAAAATGTTTGCTCAGTTTAAGTCCCTTTTCATACTTTTCATATCAGTTGTCATAACTTAAAGACATCTTTCAGCATATTTTAAAAATCTAACAACTGTCAAATATTACAAATCAACCCCTTACTTTTATTTATACTCGATTTTATAATCGATTTCACGCAATTTAATTTCTTTTTGATAACAAATTAACCTTCTTCAGGTTGGGTAGGTACAAATTAAACTTTGATTTTGTTTTAAAATAGCAGCAACTTTGTTTGTATGTATTATTTTGAACTATCAATTGGTAACCTATTTTTAAATTTGATCAATATTACAATTGTGGAATATGAGCAGTAGTACTGTGACTGATAAGTCCGAAAGCACCTATTCGGTGACTGGTAGAACCAGGACCGATCTAAAAGGATAAATGACGTGACTGGTGAAATATAACAGTTCTGAAATCTAACATGTCTGAAAGTTTCTACTGTGTGACCTGTCCAGTGACCGACGCAAACAGACCTATCATGTGACTTTATTTTTTCCTTATTGAACAAATCTCATCCCAGCAAAATATAGTACTTATCCAGAAGCAGTTCTGGAAGGCATTATTTAATCACCCACCGCTTCTTTCATGTGCTCTAAGAAGCATAAATTCATGCCTTCTGTGTTTTGACAACATTAATTATTCATGGTATGCATTCTTTATTGGCTTCAGTGTAAGCAATATTCACTGCTTCACAGAAGGTATTACGGGAAGCTCAACAGAACGGCTTAATTGTATGCAAGGCGGTGAAGCGCTATTTTGGAAGCACACAAATGTACCCTGTATAAGTTTTTCTTATCTTTAGAAGCAGGAGATAAACAAATGCACTGATATAGGTGCTTAGTGTTACATAATGCTAAGAAGCAGTGAAAGAAACGAATAATTTTCGTATACTAATGAAACAAAACTAATGTTAAGCTTACTGTTTTCCCTAAAAAGGATCAGGTTGTAACCAGCTTAACCTAATACATTATAAGGATGAAGGTTGCAATGCAGAAAGAGTCATTTCGTGGATTATAAACAATCTGTACCAGTTTTTCAAAATGATTTCCGATTTTGTTTGATGTTTTCGAGTTATTATAAAAAATAATTAGTCATTTAACTCTTTCTGAAGAACTAGCACGTGAAGCGCTAAAAAATAAATCAAATTATTATTTATATGTCTAAAATTTTAAACACACACTTAATTTCTCTATAATTTTATGTGAAATAAATATATCAGAAAGCTTGAGGTTAAAATAAATTATATTTACGTGCGCCCCGGTAGGCTAGTTGGTAGCGTGCTGGCTTATCAGTGCGGGGGTCGTGGGTTCGATTCCCATCAGAGGCACTGGTCTGTTTTCGCTCCAACGCGCCGAAGGCCATAGTAGCTAGTGCTCGATTAGGCTAATAGTATATAATTTGAAATCATATGATTATTAATTAATAAAAAAAAAAAATTATATTACATTTATATTTTTGCTTTTAATTTTAAAATTGTAGACATGAAATATAAATTTATTGAAAGCCATGAAATAACAGCTAAAATCCGCGCTTATTTTGCCCAAAAGTAATGCTTCCAAGTGGTAATTCGCCATACAAAAATCATGGCGTAAGTAAGCAGGTTTGTAAGTGATTCTTTTTGGCGTACTCCCTCACTAACCTGCTTGCATGTAAGCAGCGTTTTTTGCTAGGGCGTTATTTTTTGATGGGATATTTTAAGGGAAAAAGGGCTACGAAAAGGATGTAAACATATTATTTTAAAAATTATTTAAATGATAAAAACAGGAAAAGTGTTCAAATTCTAACTTCGGCTAAATCCTATCGTATAGATTTAACGCTTTTATTGTCGGCGAATCCGATAACAACTTTCGAGTAAACGGCTCTTCAAATTACATACTTTTTGATTGTTTTGAATTAAAACAAGAACCGTGAAAAAATCGCCAGTTTTAAAAAATTTAAAACTGAATATGGATTTGTGTTATAGGCTCCATGGAGTACATAAATAATGAAATTTGGAAAATATGAGGTCAAAAAGAGGCAGTTTTTTCTTTTAATTTCAAATATGAATGATATATGACCTACTTTAAAAACTTTCTACAACTTGTAAAACTGACTTAGATGTCTTTTATTTCTCAAGGGTATATGAATTGAGAGGAGCAAAGGGCATGGTCAGGTTGACTGTACTTAAAGCTATGACGTGAAAAGTTTAACGTTGAAGTTTCTTCAACAAAATAATGATGACAGTTTAAAATTCGAAAAATTAAAAAAATTAATTGAAATTTATAACAGTTCTCTATTCACTTTATTTTTTTGCTAATTGTTTTTAACTTTCGGATCCAAACCAATACAAAATGGACTCCCCAGACTAGGAGATACATTCACTGAAAAAGTAATTTTCATGTCTCTACTTGGTTAAAAGCTTTCTATACGATTTTAGCGCCGCTTAATTGAATTGAGTATTTCAAAAATGGTGTAACTTTGTAAAGTTTGAGATAACCAAGTTGACATCAGCGCACCAATAACGGTAAATAAACATCACAAACTATAAAGAATTGGCGTAAATTTTTGAAAATGTACGGTTTTTGCGGCTGACATTCAAAATTATTTTTGATATTGGCTAGCGTATTTGTGAACTAATTTAAGTTATTTTAGTACAGTGTTATATTAACGTCATATAGACAGTCGCAATTAATTTTTAATTAATATGCATTTGACAAACTTAATTAAGAAATGTTGAGGTTAAGAAGAAGAATAAACGTTTTTTCTCTAAAAATTATAAACACTATTAATTTTTAAATCAGACTAGACTAGTTTCTGCCTTTTATGGACAGGCTCATCAGTGATTTTCCATTTAAATTGTATTATTATTTGTGTCTTATAATTGTCTCTATATGATAGATTTTTCAACAACCTGCGGATGTAAGAATCAAACCTGCGCTCATCTTATATTACAAACGTAACAATACCAAATCATGACCGTTTAGTGATCACACCCAGTATGGGCTGGAATCTAATGCAGCTAAATTGCAGTTTTCTTTCCTATTAGCTTTTTTCTGTTATTGTATATTATACTCAGAATTGACAACACTAACAACACAAATATTCTATTTTTAGATTTTGTTTATTTTTCTAATCTAATTTAAGTTACTTTGTACTTCCGAGTCAAATAGTCATCTTAAAAATTTTAAACGCAAAAATTTTATGAACATTTTTAAAATTTTGCGAATTTATTATTTTGTTTAGCATTAAAAAAAATGACTGCACATATAGTTCGGTATCTAGAGTGATTTCTCATGTAAAATATTTAATTTTATTAAATTTATTTAAAATTTCTGCATCTGTAATCTAAGCAAAAACTGCAATTTTAATATTTTTTTCTTGCGTGAAACTCAAAACCGCCGTAGGTTTTCCGCCATTAAAGATTAATGAATAACGCAAATGAAGTTAGCATGATTAACCATCTGCTAACTTATTGAAAAAATAGTCGACAATTTTTTATCGTCCCCATACATAAATTACATTAAAAACTTAAGATTTCTAAAAATTATACCCACTGATTTTTTTTAATTTTTCTTTTAAGCTAAATCTTATTTCCTACACTTAAAAAAAACAGTCAGTTGAAAAATTTGTATCACTACACTCAGGGAAAGAGAGTTTTATATCATATTGATGATATCTATATACATAAAACTCATTTTCTGTTTGTTTGTTTGTTCTCTATACAAATTTGCAATTCTCAACGGGTTTTTCCTCAAATTTGGCATGAATAATGCCCGGACCTCAACTTAGATCGTAGTATAATTTTCATTGAACACGCCCACTTCTACGCCTACTTTTTGACAAGAATGTAAATTTTCATTTTTTTCACCTTATCCAAATTTTTTTCGTTCTTTTCGAATACAAACTTCTAAGAAAGTTTTAACGGATTTCTTTGAAATAGACACATATATTTTACGTTTCCCGAGGAAGGCCTCAGTAAATGTTTTATTACCATAGTCCACTTCAATACCGACTTTTGATCAAAAACGTCAAAATCAAAAATTTCACTATCTTTATATATAAAATTCATTTTCTGTTTGTTTGTTCTTTATACAAATTTGCAGTTCTCGACGTATTTTCCTCAAATTTGGCATGAATAATCCTCAGATCTCAGTATTAGTATAGTTTTCATCGACCACGCCCACTTCTACGCCTACTTTTAACAAAAAATGTAAAATTAGCATTTTTCACCTTTTTTCGTTTTTTCGAATACAAACTTCTAAGAAAGTTTTAACGGATTTCTTTGAAATAACTCACATATATTT
>CM037855.1:96436743-96456282 GCA_021234595.1 Delia radicum
GATATCATGCCGAGAATTCTCTCAGTGTACATGTTAGCTGATATTTAGATATGCATTAATAATTTATATTTACTGGCGCAAAAATTATATCGGTTTAAAATAAATTAAAAAATATACCCAAGGATATCAAATCTAATCGTATTTATAAAACAGTTTCATTAGACGAAAATTTCTGGAAACGTGGTTAAATTTATGAAGTTTTCATAATTATTATAAAACTTTTAATAATATTATAAAACATTCTTCATAACTTCAACAACAATTTATAGAAAAACGTCAAACAATACTTTTCTATACTAACCGAAAGAGACAGAAAAAACGGTTTAATTGTGTTATCTAGTGGAGTACTAACACATTTCGGTATCACAATTGAACTAAATGTGGGTAGAATTCTTGAAACGCATCACCTTAACCATATTTTTAGAAAATAGTTTCATAAATATTTATGAAACAGTTTCATTCGACGAAAAGCAATTTGTAATGAGAAATGTTGGCGCTTGCCTATTGCCAAATCTGTGGTTACATAACCCGTTATCTGGTAATGCTTTTCTACACTGGGAAAATAAATTGCAAAGTTGTATATTCATATAAAATGTTAGTTTAACATTATAAGTTGACGTAATTTTTTATTTTATTTCTTCCTGTAATATTTTGCTTTTTATTTGCGTGAGTAAACGGCCGTAATAATCCGTGAGCTTAATATAAATTTACTCACGTGATAGTGCGATAAATTTTCCTTCGTAAGTGTGGTATCGGTCAAATTTGCTCTTTCGTTTTAATTTTTTTTTCATCAATACAGTGAGAGAATTATATGCATGCTATCAATGAATTTATGAATTGTCACTGGCACTCTTCCATTGAAACTTTTCATTAAGTTAATGCAGTTTTCATAAAATTTAAAGAAAAATTTAACTATGTCTGTGTTATAAACTGATTAAACTATAACAACAGAAAAAAATACTTCAAAACTTTTGTTTAACTTTTTTTTATGAGTGTACCTTCACACTTACATTGTTTTAAGTGTTTGTAGTTTGTGCTATTTCAACATACATATTACTCCTGTTCTATGGCAGTCTTGGCTTTATGTGTTCTTTTTCTATTTGTACTATTTTCTTCAAGTTTTTCGGTTTAAAGTGTTAAACGTCATAAAAAGTTATATATTATGACCATTAATTTTAAAATAGCAACACCAAAGTAATTGTTGGAGCATTTAATTTTTGTTAACTTTTGATGCATAATTTTATGTTATTTCTCGTTAAACTTTTTCATATAACTATAAAGTACAGAGATTTTAAAGGGAAATTTAATAAAATATAAAAGTACACACTGAGGAAATGTAGAACAGAATTTGTTAAAAAAAGGAATTTTTTAAAATTATTTTTGCATATTTAAAGAAACATTGTCAATATTGAAAGCTTTTCAGAATAATTTTAAAATCCACTGCCAAGCATATCTAGTTTTAAACTTGTTAGTTTAATACCGTATCCATGGAACTAGCATCGAAGTCCGTTTGTCGTTTGTTTTTACCAAAAAAAAAAAAAAAACTACAAAACTCAAATTCTGTGAATTTTTAAGCCTAAATTCGTACAATTAAGAAGCACTCTTATTGGAAAGAACTGTATAAGGTAATGTCGCATATATCTTGTTCACAAATACCACATTGTGCAATATAACACAAAATGATTTTAAATTCTTTCACTTGCACAATAAGTTGCCATTATTAAAGACCAATTACACGGCATGATATCAAAAATATTACAAAGTTCTGACAGCAATTATTTATATATTTCGGGCATGATGATTTCAATGGCTCTATTTAATTTTTTGATGAATGGTATAGTTTTTTCATACAATTACTTTAAAATCATGATCCATATTTTAAATAAAAAAATATGGTCGCGCTAAGATTAAATAATATGGTCGCGCTGGTCTCTGGTTATTAGCTATTCTTTCGTCATATAGAGGGTGTTTTTTTATAGAGGAATAGAAATTAGAAATGGCGTAAAACAAAGATGAGTTTTAAATTTACATGAAATTTACTTTATTCGAAAGATATCTTCTGCATAATAATTTAAATATGACTTCTGTCATATGATCGCCACGGCTGGCTCGGACGTAGTCTAATCTGGAGGTCCAATTTTCGATGACTTCTTAAAACATTTGTGGCCGTATATTGGCAATAACGCGTCGAATATTCTCCTTAAAGTGGTCAATCGTGTCGGGCTTATCGGTGTAGACTAGCGACTTCACGTATCCCCACAGAAAACAGTCCAGCGCGTTAAATCGCACGATCTTGGAGGCCAATTCACGGGTCTGAAACGTGAAACTATGCTGTTACCAAACGTTTTATTCAATAAATCAAATGTGGCGCGAGGCTGTGGTGACATGTTGCGCCGTGTTGTTAAAACCATAGCTCCTGCACATCATGGTTGTTCAATTGCTGAACGAAAAAGTCAGTAATCATAGCTCTATAGCGGTCACTGACTGGTTGGGGGTCTTCCTCTACGCTACGCTCTACAGCAGTAATAACTTCTTCTGTACGCACTGCACTGTACGACATATCTGTGGATGCATATTATCATTTAGAGTAAACGTGTTTGAAACTTTAGTTAATCTAAAAAATTGCTCTGATGGACGATTATCTTGACCCGTAAAATGGACGTAGTAGTGCGCGATACGTATATCGAACAGAACGATGAATTTTAAAATAAATTTTCACAATTTGGAAGCGTTGTTGAGGTTTCAGTCTATTCATGTTGAAATACCACACCAAACTAAACATAAATCACTTGACAGCTGGCAAAATGTCTGCCAGTTAAAAAAGTGTTGCCAACTTAAAGTTCTATACTATGTATAAAAAACACCCTTTACTTATAATGTTACACTTCATAAGGTTAACAATAACACTGTGTGTAATTTTTTAAGTCATGGCAAAATAACCATATACAGACACCACTACGTGATAAAAAACTAAAAAAAAAAAGACCCGTGTCTCCCAATTTTTCCCAAAGTAATCTCCTTTTTGTTTATGGGCCGCCAAAGATTTGGGGCCTCGGTATCATTTTCGCAAAAAAGTGATCATTTTCTCAGGCTCATATCTTGCAAACCGTTCAGAATTTAGATTTACCTCTCTATGGCAAAGTTGTAGCTCTTGTCATAAAGAACAAAAATTGCGAACATAAAAATCAAAAAACTTCACCTTCCAGATCAAAATCGCAAAAAACTTAAAAAAATTCGGTTTTTTTTACCTTTTTCCCGTGTTCAGGTCCATAGGTAGCAACCGTTCAAAATTCAAGGAAACAATCCACTACAAAAATTTACCTAAGATCTCAATAAACAAATTTCTAGAACATATAAACTTCCTAGAGATGATTCTTAATACTGTTTAGGTAGCGCGCAAAAGTGAAAAATGTTTAATTTAATTTTTTTTCCTTTTTTCTCCTGTTCAGGTGCATTGGTAGCAAACCCAATTCCCCAGGAAGTTTATATGTTCTAGAAATTGTTTATTGAGATCTTAGGTAAATTTTTGTAGTTGATGTTTCCTGAATTTTGAACGGTGTGCTACCTATGGACCTGAACACGGGAAAAAAGTTAAAACAAAATCGAGTTTTTTTAAGTTTTTTTGCGATTTTGATCTGGAAGGTGAAGTTTTTTTGATTTTATATGTTCGTAATGACAAGAGCTACAACTTTGCCATAGAGAGTAAATCGAAATTCTGAACACGGTTTGAAAGATATGAGCCTGAGAAAATGATCACTTTTTTGCGAAATGATACCGAGGCCAAAAATCTTTGGCGGCCCATAAACAAAAAAGGAGATGACTTTGGAAAAAATTGGGAGACACGGGTCTTTTTTTTAGTCTTTTATCACGTAGTGGTGTCCGTATATGGTTATTTTTTTTCGTGTTGCACTGTGTAATTACTCAACACATTTTTTATTTTGCATAGACTTATTTGTCGCAAAACAAACTTAATAAAATTTTACCATAAGAATCGAGTATAGTTGTGTAGTCATTAACGACCTAGTTCAATTGAACTAGTCTTTACTTTAAACTAGTGAACTAGTTCGCAATCTTCAGCTCTGTTAGGTATTTTGCTGTTTTCGTTCTTGTGTGTCATGTGAGTAATATTTATATTCTTTATGTTGCTTTTGAGTTTAATTATGTTTTTTTTTCAATGTTGCCAGCTCAAATTTTTTTTTTTTGGTAAAAAGAAGTGTTTATTATGAATAATACGCTTAAAAATTATCAAACAATCCAACCAACGATTGTCAAAGATCGATTGAACTAGAAGAGTGAACTAGTTCATTAAGATTAATTGAAATAGAAAGAGCGCTCACTCAAACGACCTAGATTGCAAACATCTAGAATCAAATCGATTAAGAATCGAAGTTGTTACAAATGGTCTTTAAAATGTTATTATAAAACTGATTACATACACCATTTTTATATGTTTCAAAATCTTTCTTTGGCTATATGGAGTTACAAGTATATGTGACTCCATACATATATGTTCATATATGAGCTCTTTAGAGCATAAGACACTCCATTTTGCCAATATCACATCCCAGCAAAAAATTAACTTTTTATTTGCATGTATAAACCCCATATATGCTTCCATATATGGCATACGTCATCACACATGCTAATATATGAAACAATATATGCTCAATCATGCATTTTCATATTGTTAGGATGTTTTAACTTCAACGTAAACTTTATTAATAATTCAATTGTACAAAAATTGTCTTATGGTAAACTACAGTTAGTTAATATTTATCATAGCCTTCTTTTATGACATTCGTTTAACAAGAAGATAGGGTTTCCAATATATTCGTGTTTGTATTGGTTTATCGATAACTTAACATACTTCCGCTCAACTCGAATATATGTTTACAAAATAAATTATAATTCAAAATATAATTTAATTAACATTTAAATCCCATTAACTTTACAAAATGCAAATGTTTAATTTTGGTAAATTTTTTGTTAGTACGTCAGCTACCATATCGTTAGTATTTACATATTTTAAATCAATAATTTTATCATTCAATAAATTTCTAACAAAATGGAATTTTATATCAATGTGTTTACTGGCGGCATGATGAGTAGGATTTTAGCTATCTGTTGAGCACTTAAATTGTCGCTGTTCAGTATTATTGGAACTCTTACCTCGAACAAACTTATTTCTGCTAAAAGAGTCTTTAAATACACTGCTTCTTTTGATGCTGTTTGCTAATGCTACATATTCAGCTTCAGTGCTGCTTAAAGCAACACACCCCTGCTTTTTCGACTCCCAAATAAAAACACATCCACCAAACGTATATACAAACCCGGTGTATGACTTTCGGTCGAGCACTTTACTTCCCCAATCGGCGTCGACGAAACCTTGAATCGGTTTACCAGTACGCCGATAATGAAGCTTAAGATCAATCGTACTTGATAAATATCGCATCACATGTTTTTAAACCAGCTAGATGTTCTTTATGCGGATCTTTGTTACACTGTGCAAGCTTCGAGATTGAATGAATAATATCAGGCCTGGTTGATATGGCTATATACATTAATTCACCCACAACACCTTGGTACTCTGTAGGATCAATTCTAACGCAGCTACTGTTGTTACAAAATACTTGAAAACCAGCATCTAAGGGGGGAGATGACGATCTGCATTTCTCCAAACCATGACGCTGTAACAAAGTTTTAATATAGTGAGTTTGGCATAAAAAAAATCTCACCCAAATCTCCATCACGCTCAATTTGCATACCCAAGAAAATTGTAGGGTACCCTTATCAACACACTCAAATTTGTTGATATTTTCTGCTTAATTTCTTTTACTTTTTTTATCGACTTGCTGGCGATGATAATATCATCTACATACACGGCTATTAAATCAACTTCACCATTACACCCCTTCTTATACAAGCAAGGCTCACTTATGCATGGTATAAACCAATTGATTTAAGGACTTCATCTAATTTGGCGTTCCACTCTCTACCAGCCTGTTTTTAACCCATATATGGCTTGTTAAGCTTTAATACATGATTAGGGTACTTTTCACTTACAAAATTTTCAGGCTGACGCAATAAAACACTTCATCACGTAAATCACCATTTAAGTACGCGGTGCAGACATCCATCTGATGTAAAAACATTTTATGTTCAACAGCAATTGCTAATAGTAAACGTATTGTTGAATATCGTTAAAACGGGGGAAAAAGTCTCTTTGTAGTTTAAGCCATACTGTTGGCTACAACCTTGGGCCACCAAACGAGCTTTAAATGTTTCTATATTTCCATGTTGGTCTCTTTTATACTATATACCCATTTTGAACCATAGACTTTTGCCCTTTCCGCAACTCTGTCAACGACCACGTTTTGTTATTTAAAAGAGCTGCATATTCTACTTTCATTGCATCAAGCACTTTGCCGATATTTACTATTTAATGCTTCAGAAACGCTCGATGGTATTATTATACCATTACTGTTTCGATGTACAAACGTTTACAGAATTATAAACCTTTTGGGCCTACCTGGTTTTCCAGTACGTATGATTTTGGGTCTGCCCAGGTCCAACATTTGGTGTTTGCTGTATCATCGTCGCTAGACTTTTCGCCTATACTCTCATAATCATCACTATTGCTGCTTTCAATATCAGTTTCATTTTCATTTGGTGTTGTTTGGTTTGTATCTGAAGATTCATCTTGTGCATCACCACCAACTTTTTCCAAATCACCACACTCTTGTTTCGCCTATATTAACACAGTCTACAGCTGTAACATTTTACCAGTATTGTTGTTTACTAATTGTTGTTCTTATTTGTGTTTAAATCCACTGTAAATAAATCAATATTATTATTATTTAAAAACATCAGTTTCATTTTTATTAAAATCGTTTTCTAGAAAAATTACATCTCTTGCTATTACAATCGACTTCTCTGCTTTGTCATACAATCTATATGCTTTTGCTTGCTCAGAGTAACCAACAAAAACACATTGTTTACCTTTTGGTTGAAACTTTGATTTTGGTTTCTTATTCATTACGATCGCACTACAGCCAAACATGCGAAAATATTTTACACAAGGTCGTCTACAGTTCCACAATTCATACGGGGGTCGTGTTTGGGAGTAGTTTTGTTGTGACAACGGTTTCTATATAAGCTGCTGTATTCAATGCCTCTGCCCACAATAACGAGGTACTTTACTTTCCTCCAACATACATCGTGCCATCTCAGTGAGGGTTCTATTTGCCCTCTCAGCCACCCCATTTTGTTGGGGAGTATAGCTTACAGTGGTTTGCCTTTGTATACCATTGGCTTCTAAATACTGTTGAAACTGTTTATTAATATATTCCTTGCTATTATCACTCCGAAGTATTTTAATTGTAAAACCAGTTTGCTTCTCGGCCATTTCTTTATAAACTTTAAAAACATTGAGCGCATCAGATTTCCTTTTGATAAATAAACGGTAATGTACCTAGAAAAATCGTCAATGAAAGTTATAAAGTAAACAGCCCCTCCTAATGAACTCACTCTTGTCGGCCCACAAATATCCGTGTGAACAATTTCCAACAATTTTTCACTACGTATATTTGTATACGTTTTAAATGGTTTACTGGTAATTTTACACAAACCACAAATTTTGCAAGAATCTTCAATATTTAAATTTTCTTTTATTCCAATAACCACGTTGTGTTTCTGTAAAGTTTGAAGATCTTTATAATTTAAATGACCAAAGCGAGAATGCCAAAGATGACTTTTAGACATTTTATTTTCTTCTATGGTCATTACTCGTTCTTCTTGCATTAATTTTGCAAAAAATAATCCGCTCTTTAAATTCGCCTCAAGTACAGGATTACCACCGTTTCTAACTAAACCTTTATTACCGGCAAAAGTTACTGAGAGCCCTTTAGCTACCATTCTTCTCACAGATAAAAATGTTTGTGTGTAGTTGTGGTATATATAGAACGTTATAGAGTGTGATAATTGAAAAATTTGACTTTATATGACCTTACCGATGCCGATAGCTTCTGCGTTTTCCCCTGCTGCTAACATGACTGTTTGTTGTATTTTTCTCATGTGTGTAAAAGCAGAATAATCTCTGCACAAATGTGAGCTAGCGCCACTGTCTAGAATCCAGTTTACTTCACTGTTGTTGAATTTGCCTAGACTTGCGCTAAATGCGACTGCAGCATATCTGTTGTTAGTTTTATTAGTGCTGGTACTTACATTTTGACACTGGGATTTTATGTGCCCATTTTTCCCGCAACTGTAGCATCTAACATTTTTATTACGACGTACACCATCTACTTTTTCGTGATGTTGATTTTTAACATTCTTACCGTACGTTTTAACTGCAAATACGTTTTTCCTGCTTTTTCTTGTCTTTCCGACCCTCCTATGCTCCTCCTCTAGAATCTTTACCTTCAGCTTTTCAATCTTTGGCAAAACATCTTGAGCTTCGATCGCCACGACAAAATTATCCATATCTTCTGGAAGACTGCATAGAAACAATATGCTCTGCATATCTTCTATCATCTCGACATCTATTTCTTTTAGATCATCAATGATACTACAAAATCTATTGATTTGTTCGGCCAACTTCTGCCCACTATCAAAACGAAAACGCACTAAGTTTTCAAATAAGTTTACCTTTCTTGCCGGCCCTTTTGCTTGATACAAACGTGATAACGTATTCCAAGCAGCATTTGCTGAGCAGCATTTTTTTAATGTGTAATAACTCTGATGGCTTTACACTTAAAATAATTGAAGCCAGCGCCTTTTGATCAGTTGCAGCCCATGCTGCTTTTTCATCCGCTGTTACCGTAGATTTAATTGTCGATACCACAGTAGACCACAAATCCTGAGTTATCTATAAACTCTTCATTTGAATCGCCCATGTTGCATAATTGTCCCCAGACAATTTTTCGATTGTGCAACAGCACCAGACATCCTTCAAAAAAAAATTTGTTAAAAAAATTTTTTTTTTTTTTATTTTTTATTTTTAATATTCATTAATTTCCAGTCCAAGTGT
Source organism: Delia radicum (assembly GCA_021234595.1). Classification (NCBI taxonomy): domain Eukaryota; kingdom Metazoa; phylum Arthropoda; class Insecta; order Diptera; family Anthomyiidae; genus Delia; species Delia radicum. The sequence continues at coordinate 96,445,772 of CM037855.1, forward strand.
GAACTGAGCCCATAACCACTGTTAGGATGTTTTAACTTCAACGTAAACTTTATTAATAATTCAATTGTACAAAACTTGTCTTATGGTAAACTACAGTTAGTTAATATTTATCATAGCCTTCTTTTATGACATTCGTTTAACAAGAAGATAGGGTTTCCAATATATTCGTGTTGTATTGTTTATCGATAACTTAACACATATATAACCATAAATTAATATTTAAACTGGGAATTTGAAAAATATTTGTTTTTAAAAAATTAATATATATGCAAAGCTTTGGAAGAATCAGTGCTTATTTAACACAATTTTTACTTATTTTTCTATTATTTTCATATTTATAAATTACGCTTCAGTCTGATATATACCAGACACAACTCGGAAACTTTATTGATCTTATAAATACAGAGCTGTATTGAATTGCCTTATTATTTATAATACACATTTTCACAAAAAGATGGTGCTTAGTTTTAATGCAAGCAACTAAAAATTAGTAAATTCTATAGTTTTTTTCTGTTCTAATTTTGCTAATATTTAGCAAAAAGATTCTGCTAATTTGTAGCATTTTCCTGCAACGTAATTTTTAACTAATTTTTAGTAAGGTTTTCTGCTATTTTTACAGACTTATTTCTTTAGGTTTTTTGTAATGCTACCTTTTTTGATTGCGGGAAACGAACGATTTTTTTGTGAAGCATGTTGAACAATTTCCCGAAATAGACAAGAATTATTAAAGTGATAAGTAAACCATTTAAAAATACTAAAGCTTGGAGAAAAAAAGATTAAGAAAAAAAAAAAAAAACATTTACCAATTACTGCGATGCTAGTTATACCAAAATATTTCCAGTCTGATGTTCGAACAAACATATATTATGATAATTATGGCGTAAAGTAATATAATGTGCAAATTACCTGAAAAAAAATAAAAGAAAATAGTTAATTTTAGAAGTTATGGAGGTGTAAATATATTTATGTACTAATGCAAGCAATACCAAATACTAATGAACTTAAGTAAGATTCAAAATGAATAAGTAATAAACAGTGATGGCCATTAATTTAACACATAATGGTTAAAGGTAACTAATGGCAAATATTTCGCAACTTTTTTATACGTTGTACACTAAAAAAAGTCCGTAAAGTTACACACAGATAAAGATTCTGCTATTCCTAACTGAAATTATGTTACTTTGATTCAATTTCTGCTATTACGAATTTCAGTTGTTAGTTTGTCGTCGGTTAATTCAACTGAATTTTAGTTACAGCACCCAAAATATTTAGATATCTAAAGCAATTATCATCGTTCTAACTAAGTTAATAATTTGTTAGCATTAAAATAAAGTTTTCAATTTGGTTGTCACTTTATTTGTCTGTATGTAGCAAAAAAGTTAACCAATTTTTCAGCAATATTTTTACTGGGGGGATCATTGCAGAAAAATTGCTACTATCTGCAAAAGTATTTAAAAAATTAAATTTTTCGCGGTTGGCAGAAAACTTTGCTCCACCACTTACTGTTCATGACGGTTTTATTTTTTTGCCATGTAGAATACGAAATAAAAATGTAATACTTTTTATTAAAAATAAAAAAATAAAAATTAAACACTTTATCGATGTTGGTGGGTGAATCTTTTCTACGCCAATGAAAAAGTAATGCACATAGTTTGCATTCCATGCTACCAGTTGCTTACTGTACACCACGGCGTATTGTTTATGAAGTTTCTTTTGCCTGAATCTATTGACTTCACAAAGATTTCTCTAATTATCAAATTTATAAAAGTATTGTTTATTGTATCACAATCATTTATTTAGTAATTTTTTTAAATTAGTATATTTAATTTATTTATTCACTAAGGGCCGTTATTACAACTTGCCTTTAAAGTAAATGTTAGTAAAAAGTAACTTTAGCTAAAATGAGGAATAAAGTGAGCTATGATGTTTTTCGTTGTTACAACTTCCCAATAAAATAACATTAATATTTTTGATAATGTGGCAGCACCAAACTAAAACCGATTATTGGTTTATGAATTGGTTTATAAAATACGTAGTGGCAACGTACTTTTATTTATTTCTTTACAAACAACAATAATTTGTGCAATTCGGTTGTGAAATTTGGTATTTTCTAAGCCTTCTTTATAGAGCAGGAATATGGTAACTTTAAACACATAAACCTTACGTTTAAAGTTAAAGGCAACAATATCTTCCCTTAGCTTATCGGTCACTTTTAGCTTAAAGTATACTTATAATAACGAAAAACTAAAAATCTGTCAGATAACATCCGAACTTTAGCTATTGGCAAGTTGTAATAATGGCCCTAAGAATATTATGTAGTTTACTGTTTAATTTCCACAAAAAAAAAGGTTTCAGTTGAGTTAAAAATAAAGCAACATGCATTTATTGTTTAAATAAATGTTTTTTTCTAACAGTTTTCATACATTGTTTGAGATATTTACTAGCATTTACCGATTTTTTTAGTTTTGTTATTTTCATTATTTAAAGTTTCATAAAAATTTAACAACAAAAACGGAATATTGTAGTTTATTTGTTTCCGTTACAGTTATAATAAATTTAAATTATTTTTTTTTTTTCAAAAAATATTCAAAAAATTCGTGTATGTTTTTTCTGAAAATGGTTTGTTATTATTATTATTATTATTAATCTTTATAGTATTCATAATACTTTAAAATACATAACATTTGTTGATGCTATTGTGGATTATTATATTTTACATAATTTACAATATGTTTTTTAAATCAATTTATATTATGTTCAGTTTTAACATGATTTGGCAAAGTGTTGTAGAGTTGTAGCCCTTTATAGAATAGTGAGCGCATACCTGCTGATGTTAGTGTCCTTTGCAGTCTAAAATCTTCATTATTTCTCAGGTGATATGGTTGAGCCTCCCTAACGTATAGTATTTGTTCCGTTAAGTATTCTGGTGCCATTCCCATTTTAATTTTTTGTATGAAATTTATAGTATTTAATTGGAGTCTTTGTTTTATATTTAGCCATTTTAGAGTTTCTAACATGAAATTGATTGATGTGTACCGGTTGCATTTTAGTATAGAACGCATTGCCTTATTTTGGAGTTTTTTTGCAGTCTTTCAATTTGATTTGCTGTGCAGCATGAGTATAATATTGTTGATCCGAATTCAAAATGTGGTTTAATCATTGTGTTATATATATTAATTGCTGTTAGTATTGATAGTTGTTTTCTTAATCTTTTGAAAAAACTAATTTTTTTTGCCGATTTTTTTACAAATATAGTCATATGGTTTTTAAAATTTAAATTTTTATCAATTATAAAGCCCAATATTTAATTTGATCTACATTTTCTATTACTTCATTATTTATTTTAAAAATTATGTTGCTATTAGTGTTTATTTTCATTATTTTCATTTAATTTAAGTTTATTCATTTGCAGCCACTGATTACATTGTCCATATCTTGGTTTAGTTTCTCGTACATTGATTATCTGAATCGCCTTCAACAAAAATCAATGTATCATCCGCGTAAAGTACTATTCTGCTTCTATTTTTTCCATCTGTTAATTATATAATTTACTGATGTTTCACATGAAAAATTCTTTCGAAAACCTGATTGATATTTTGATATAACTTTGTTTGATTCCATATATTTCTCCAATTGATCTTTTACAACTTTTTCCATTATCTTTTACACACGTTTTTAGTGTATTTATTGGACGAAATTCCTCGCATTTTCTTGTTTTGGCTATTTTTTTCAATTGGTGTTATCATGGATTCTTTCCAGTTATCGGGAAATACCCCCGTCATCAAAGATTTATTTATTATATCTAGCATTGTGCGTCCTATTATATTCCAGCCATTTAATATCATTTTACTAGATACTTTATTGTAGTCAGGTTTATCTTTTAAATTTTTACATATAATTCTTAATTCATCTAAATTTATTGCACGAAACTTGAATTTGGAGTTTATCACAGGTATTTTGTTTATATATTGCACATTATTTATATTATCTCTTATAGATTTAATACTATTTACGAAATAGTTGTTAAATTTATTGGCTATTTCAAAATTCTCCTTGTGCTCTATTTGGTTAAATATCACAGTTTGAATTGCATTTTGGTTTTTTTTTCAGGATTAGGTTTTTTATTTCCCTCCACATTTCTTTTGGTCTTTGGCGTCATTAATTTTGTTGTCTATATATTTATTTTTTTCGTTTTCAATTTTAACTTTGTAAGTGTTTCTTATTGATTTATAGTTTGCCCATGCCTCAGTAGTATTTTCCATCCTTGCTATTTGGTATTTATCAATTTTCTCTCTTTTTAGTAGTTTAACTTCATTATTGAACCATTTGTTTTCGTTGTTGTTGGTTAAACATTTTTTAATTGTTTGTTTTTTAACTGCGCTCTCAAAAAATTCATCAAATTGCGTACATTGTTATTTAAATCGTCATTTTATTTATTTGTTGAATGCCTGTAATTTCTCTATTAAACTGAATTTTGTTGTATTTAAATGTTTCTATTGCTTTATTTATCTTTTCATTACAATTTCTGAAACTGTTAATTATTATGTCAATTGCTTCATGATCCGCAATTTTGTTTGTGTAATTGATCCTCGCTGATATATTTTCATTATTTGTTACTACATAGTCTATTAAAGTCTTTGATGTTGCCGTAACTCGCGTGAAATCTTTAACTATTTGTGTAAGGCCATTATCGTTCAGTACACATTCTATTTTATTTTTATAAAAATCATCTTTAAGCCAGTCCTATATTAAAATCGCCCGCTAGTACTATATCACAGTTAAAGTCATTTATCACTTCAAAATTTCCTCAAAACCTTGAATAAATTCATGCTCCATACTACTTGGCGATCTATAAGCAGCAGCAATAATAAATTCATATTTTTCAAATTTTGCAATAAATGCGAATATCCACATTTTAAAATCGATCACTTTTTCGGCAATTTGTTTACATCCATTCTTTTTGAAATAAACTATAACGCCACCTGTTCTTGTTGAGTTTGATAATGTTTTATACTGATTGTATTCTTTAAGTTGTACTTCTTTCATCTGCTACTTCTTTTGTTAAATGAGTTTCTGACAAAAATAATGAATTCAGGTTGTTTTATATTAGATATAATTTCGATTTGATTATAATTATGCATTAATCCTTGTATATTTGTATATATGCCATTTATCTGCCATGATTGTTTATGCTGTTAGACCAATTCTTCTCTTTTTTGTTTTCAGTTTATTTTGGTAAACTGGACATTCTCTATTTGGTTGTTGTGTGATTTTCATCCAATCCAAGGTTCAATCTTTGGTTCATCCTCATACAATTAATACATTTATTTAAAATCTCCTTATCACATTCTTTGATGCATGGTTCCCGTGGCATTTAAAACATACCTCTTGATTTATACATTGACTTGCCTTGGGATTATATCCTTTGCATTTAAAAACATAGTAAAATATCTGTACCATCAAAGATTGGATGGTACAGATACAAAATTATTTTAATTCCAATTTCAAGAAATTGAAAAATATAAATTATACATTTTGTAGCAAAGAAAAACAAACAAAAAAACTGAATTAATTTCAAATAACTAAATACAAATTTAATTTTTACTGATCTGTAGTTGAATTTGAACATTATTTTTAACTTACTATTCTTTTGTTCGTGCGGATTGGTCAGTTATTTAAAGATTGTTTATAAATAAATAACAAGAAAGCAGAAATTACATTTTCAGTTAATTTAAACTACAAAGTATTTTGAGTGTTGTTTTAATATTCACAATTTTTATGTACAAACATTTTTTGCCGCGTCCCTTTATTTTTGTTTTTTTATATATGAAAAGAAAACAATTAAATGAATGAAATCAACCGCGGTTGCATTTTTTTACCAACAAGGGAGGTATCACGACCCGAACTCGCCAATTTCAATTAATTTTTGGACATATTGTTAAGAAGCAAAAAAGAGCACGTATTTTTTTCGCTGTTTTTAAAAAATTAATTTGTTTTATGTATAAAAAAATGTCGTTTACGAAAACTAGATTTATTTGTACGCACTGTTAAAGCACTCAAGAGCACAACAATTTGATACCCATATTGGCTGTATAGGGGATCAATAGTTGCCACATTTTGTAATTATTTGAAATATAGTGGAAAAAGGATCTTCGGGAAAAGTCGCATAAAAACCGAACGGTTTCGAAAATCGGAAAAAGCTCAGCACACCCTCGATTAAATTAAATAGGCATTACTATGCATTATTTTTGGCTGAATACAACTAAAATTCCTTAATAAAACGTAAGATTTAAAGTTAACCAAAACACATTTTTTTGAATAACAAAAATACTTGAATGGGTCTTCAAAAACAAATTTCATAAACTTGTCTATATTTACTTTTAATAGAACAAAATAAACCGAATAAAACGTAAAATGGATAATTTCTGACGAAACTTAGTAACACCTAAACATGAAATTGAAATTGTCCATCTAAAAAAAAAAAACACGGGTTCCTTAAATTGTTATTCTCTACAACATATGTAGTTCATTAAGATCTGCCGGGCCGGCCGGGTCGGGATAATAATTTGTAAGTCTTATAAAATTTATATGTATTATTTCTCTCTACTTTGTCTACACAGACTGTGACATTTATATCTCGTCTTTTGATATGTTCTCCGTACTATGAATGTGTTTGTAGCACAATTTGGTAGCAAAAAAAAAAAAATAGTTAAACATTAATTCAAAATTCATTTTTCAGTAAACCCGTTTAACTAAAATTTTTGCTGAAAACTCAGTTTCAGAAAAAGATAGCTGTAAGTTAGCTAATAATTTAAATAGACGTTTAACATAATTTTCAAGAAAAAATTTTATCGAAAAGTTCGTAACATTTGAATACACTAATTAGTTCTCAAATGAAAGATAGTTATAAGTATATTCATTATCAAAAAAAAATTCCAGAAGTTTTGGTTCTATTTAGAAAAATTAAGCAAAATATGAAAAATGATAAATTTTGTCAGATTTGGATTTAGCGTACCTAAAAAGGTCGTTAAATCTGTTATCAGTTATCAGTTATCTCATTTTACCACATCAACAAATTTCAATTGTTCTTGAACTAAGATTTTCTCCCAATATTTAGTTTAATTTTTGAAAAGATTTTTCAAATTTGTCTCAAATGTGTGTGCGCTAGTGTATATGTGTGTATGTATTTATAAAATAAACGTGGAGGTGGATGTTTTTCAGGTGTGTATTAATCTTTTACACTGAAACAACCACTGCTTGTAGAAAAAACCATGTCTGTATCGTGCAAGATAAAAACTTGCAGGCTGAAATATTGATCTTAATAAATAAATATTAAATAATAAATTTAAAATAATACGGTTAGTATTAAAATAAATATATATTTATTTATATGAATATGACCAAACACTATTTTTATTTTCTTTCATCACTTTAATCTTTTCATGCAATTTGTTAGGAAAACTATAAACAAACACACAAAAGAATGATCGAGAAAAATAAACGCGGTGGTTGTTTTGAACATGTGTATACGTTTTTTGTAGGAAGCCTAGCCCCACAACAAGAAAAAACTTTCTTTTAAATATAATTAAACTGATAAAATAAAAATGTTAAATTTAAAATAAAAAATATTTTTATATTTGAATATGATTAAAAATGGGGTTTCTCTTTTTTCAGCTCTTTAATATTTTTAAACAATTCTACATTAATGGATGAAAACAAGAAACAAAAACATTCAAGCGTGATATAAAAAAGTGAAAAATAAAAACGATATTAAGTGTTTTTATAATTGTGTAATTGTGATAAATTGAGTAAAATTTGTTTTCATTAAATATATAATTGGAAAAAAGATATCTATTCCAGCAGCATTTGTTTGAAACAAAATTCGTCTAAATTCAGCTGATTAATTTTACGTTTTAATTTTCAGAAGTTAATTCTCAAATTCATTGAAAATTCTGCAGGCGCAAATTTAGGTTAGTTTCTCTGTCGTCGCAGCTGAATTTCAACTATATGTACGGGTTTTTTTTATAAGTGTAGGTCTATTAAATAATATGTATCTCAAAGACACGTTGTGCAAAATTCTGCACATAATAGTACGTTGTTTATCATATTCTGGGACGTTGTCCAAACTCTTAGAAGTGAAATGATACTTTTAACATTGGTGGGGACGGTGTCATAAATAAAGTATGTTTCATATTTGCATCCCATGTATGAAATTATACCAATTGTATCCCATGTATAAATTATGTTAAAATTAATATAAATTTTGTAATAAATTATTCTTTTATTTCACTCGAGGTGAGTTGAAAGAGACAAAATGAAATTTGATGATGAATGGAAATGTCCACTATTGCCGCGACCTACGTAAAGAAATACGATCCTTCCCAGTATGCAAAATGTGTCGAAATCGTATAGAAAAAGAATAATTTTTCGTAAAATTAAGTCGATATAATACCGAAAATTATAGTATTTTATATAAAATCTGCAAGATGATGGATTGAGTTGGAACACTGAAGATTCGATTTTTATTTGAAATATTGAACTTATTTCGATATAAATAAAACGCGTAAAAAATAAAAACGAAAACACATTTTTCATAAACATTCAAATATTTTTCGTATAGGTATACCACCTATGTCCAACACATTCTCATGAGTTACGTGCACAGCCAGCTAATATCAAATCGTGTGAGATCTATGTAATCTATGAATTACACTGAATTATATTTTTTTAAGTTCAAATTATTTTTATTTAGTTTGAATCTTATGGTGTTTTCTTTTCTGACAAAAAATGTAACATTTTTGCCCTTAACAAGGGATAATAAGTTCTTTTCAAAAAAGGAAGCTTTGTGAAAGAGAACCGTGTTCTTTTCTAATATTATTACATATTCAAAGTGCAACAAAGTTGCCTTTTCTCCCCGAAAAAGAATCACAGGGTGAGATATTGCCATAAAAAACAGCTGATATTTATTGTTTTGTTTTTTAAAAAACAAAAAAAATATTGTTTGTCCTTTTATAACGTTTTAAAAAAAAAATTTAAAATAAAAGCATCTACGGCATTGTTTTGTGCTACAAAGGTTTTTGAGGATTTAATGGATTCATCTACATCATCTGATGATGAAATTTCATCTGTATTGGTGGAACGAAATAATCGACCGAGTCAATAACTTTGAGGCAAACGTTATCAATTTCTACTCTGAAAGCGAAGTAAGTTTTTTTAAGAAGATGATTTGTTTACCTAAAACAGCTATTCAAAAACCAGTATGGCATATTTGTGTTCTATTCTGGGCATAAAGAAACGCATTTTTTGAGGACATTTGAAAAATGCGACATTTATCAGAAAAGAAAATTAATTTTATAAATTCAAATTACCCAGCAAACATTAAAAATTGTATTTGAGCTTTAATTTTTGCTGTTATTTTATATTTTAACTTCTCAATATAAATCAAGAACAGAAAGTAACTGTTATTCTTACATTTTGAAATAAAAAGTAAATGTTGGTGAACTGATTCGAGTATAACATATTGCAGTTTATTTCAACAATTATAAAATGTCGTTTTTGTAAAGGTTAATTGTTTGCTGGCACATTTTTTTATTTGAATTTTACTTTGCTCTTAAATAAATATGACCACTTAAAAAAAGTTTAAATTTAAATTAAGTACAAACAATTCTAATATACACTGAAAAAAATAAGTTAGTAGAAAAGTTAGTAAAACGTATTGTAAATCAGGTATACTATTTTTTAGCAACTTTTTTGCTAAAATCGTGTTTTCAGCTAAAATTTTGTTATACTTATTCAGCACTTAACTGTTTTATACTAATGCTTTACTAATATACTAATGTTTTACTAATTAATTTTGCTAAAAAAATTGTGCTGATAAGCACATTAATAGTGTGGACGACAAGCAGATTGAAAGATATACGCAGAATGAAGCAGATGTCGCGGCATGTCAAGATGTAGTAGAGAAGAGGAAAATTATACTAAAAAGTACAACTCTAATAAGACATATAAAAAAATCAACCATGGAAGACTTTTGTATCTGTTTTTCATACATAAAACAAAATTGATTATTAAACCCAGCAAAACTTTGGTAATGGGTAGGACTTATTTCAGAACATCTAAAGTAATGACTATCCATTGCAGTTTTTGTTATTTTGAAGGTCCGAAATAATACCTTACTAATATGAATATATGTAACTGCTTTTTTTGTAAGATAAAAAACAACGCCTTACTAATATTGTGTTAAATATCTGCTTATTTGGAATAGCAAAAATAATAAGTTACGGCAAAATTTCAGTTTTATGGGGGACACCCCTGGAAAAAAAAAAAATGCCACGCCCCTTAAATGACCCCAGGAGTGCGAAAATCATAATGAATAAGGGGGCTCACGCCCCTTATGGGCGTGGCAGTCGAAAAACGACCCGGCCCACCTACGTAGACAATATGGGTATCAAATGAAAGCTAATGTCTTCACGATTCTAAAAATAGCCGTAGTTGCCAGATCGGGCGATTTT